>QANY01012408.1:1380-261855 GCA_003255025.1 Datisca glomerata
GCGGCGCTACACCAGGGTGTGGTGTTTATGTTGTGTGAAAATGAACACTTATAATGCTTGGGGTATTACGAAACTTATTTGAGTAACTTTGTCCTTGGTTTTCCGTAGGCTGAAAACTCTTATTGAATCTGTTGTAACAGGAGAAAGCATAGTGCCCTGGCTTTCTACATATCTGACACAGGGTCTGTTGCCAGTTCTACCCCTTCCTCTGCCTCTTCCTCTATAGCTATTTAGATTCCCTATAGAGTTATTGTGAGGCTCAAAATGTGCTCTCCTCTTGAGGTGAGATTGATCACCACTAGGTCATATTCAGCACCAAGTCCTCCTAGAACATAAAGCAAGAGGTCTTCATCTGTTATCATCTGTCATGTTGCTGATAAACTATCAGTAATGCTTTTCATCTTTAACACCTGGTCGTTTATACTGAAAGAACCCTTCTTCACTGTCTGCAGCTGGAATCTGAGCTGCAGAGTTCGAGCCTTAGACTGGGAGGTAAACAACTGTTCCAATGCTCTCCATACTTCTTGGGAGCCAAGGCAATTAACATGTCCAAACATGCTTTCAGTAATGGATGGAGCTTCTGTGATGTGTGAAAAAGTAGTAGGTTGATCATTGAGGGTTGTGTTGGCTAAAGGGTTCCTAATGAATTCATGTGGAATCGGTACAGAACCAAGCAAGTAAGCCTCAAGGTCATATGCTCTTACCATGGACAGAATCTGTGATTTCCAAAATATGTAATTATTCCTATCAAGCCTTATAGATATGGTCACCATGTTGTTAGGTAACATATTAGGTAGTGGCGGGAGAGGATTTACCGCAAAGGGATTTGTGGAGGTGGTAGGAACAGTGTTTGGTACAGTGGGATTAACATTTATGAAGGTAGGCAGAGTGGTTGGGTTTGTGATAGGATTGTTTGCAGCAGGGATGTTTGTAGCAGGAATAGTCGAAGACGTAGATGAAGAAGAAGCATTGGTGGTGGCCATGTTTCGCAAAAAAATGCAGATGGGAGCAAGGCTCTGATACCAAGTTGAAGATATAAAATATATTGAAAATGATCTTTACTGTAGTGAATTAAAAAAAATTAATGAATGATCTTTACATCTTGTAAAAAGGAGAATAATAATCAAAAGGAATAAAAGATAGTTATGAAAAATATAAAAAGCGTCGTTGTGCATGCAAAATATCACGAGCTGCTATATTGAGAGAATCTGTTATAGCAGCTCGTGATTGGTTGTTGATGACAGCCAATGATTGGTTGATGTAAAGGACCAATCAATGGCTTCCTTCTAGCAAGAGCTCTAACTTATTCCTTGATACCATGAGAGCTAATGAGCTGCAGAGAAGTGGCCTGAGATAAAAACAGATTTTACTGAGGTGTGAGGCTTACTGATCTTGACAGCAACACTGCCACTTGGGAGCTGATGTGGTGTAATTGTTTTAAATGGAGTTGAGGTGGCATTGCGAGTGTGTTCAATAGAACATCATGGACTACACCTCCTCATTCAACTACATACAGTCTGCTGGGGCATGCCTTGGAGGAAGTTGAGAGATGATGAGCTTAACAATATGCAACATCTTCTCCTTTTCTCCCACTTATACAATTACATTTTGAATTGCAATTATTTTAATATAGAATTAGATTTTACGATGATAACATTGGGTCTTCTAAAACTTGTGCTCTCGTAGAGTCAACAAGATGTTGGACTAAAATGTTAACGATTTATACTAAAGTATCTTATTTCAAAGTAAAAAGACTAAAGTGTTTAGCGCTCAAATTTTAAATTTTAAGGGGTGTAAGTGCATTTTTCCTAGAAAATGATGTCATTTGAAATGCGTTAGTCAAATTTGTCAAATTATAGACTAGCGAGATAACGTTTAAAAATTTGGGGACTAAATTATCCACTTTTTAAATTCATGGGCTAAAGTATTCTGTCGCATGACATTTGGGCTCTAACAATTAATTGTTAGATATAACATGATCAGGAATTAATTTTCTTGTGTCCGAAAAATAGGAGAGTTCATTTTTCTAGACGCAGGTTCTTGATTTGGTTTGTAACTGTTCATATTTAAAATAAAATAAAATTTTCAAATTTTTATGATGATTTTGGACTAGTTAGAAAAATTAATTGTGAAGAAAATTGACTCTCACAATTTAGCAAATATAATAAAAAAGAATCACAAAATAAAATTATGATCACATGTCCTAATGAAAAAGTGCTTTTATAGTTATAAGTGCTTTAAATGCCAATAACCACATTTATTTGTTTTTTTCTTTTTACAAATACAAGTTTTTAGACTTTCAAATTGTCCGATTTAATTCTGATTCCTTTTATAAGGGTAAATATAACCTACATATATTATACAAGCATCATTATAGTGTGGGACAGGTGAAAGAAACATATAACTTACAAGCAACATTATATTATAAACCAATGAAGCCATACACATCAAACTACTACTCTAAGAGGAACACCACGGTGAAGTTACAGACGGGAACTAACCGGAGAGGTAGCACTCAGAGCTTACCACAGTTAGAACATCCACAACCATATAGATAAAAACTCATACACAATATCAATCTAACATATGCAGAGACTAGGCTTACCGATGACCTTAAATGCGCACATCAAGGTACCCAACGTAATGGTTGTTTGACTATTATTATTTTGATTCTTTTTAAATTCCCAATGTTTCATAGAACTAGAGAGTGATTAGACCAAGTTAAAATATTTTAGAATGAATATAATTCTCATCAAACTAAACTCAATCGAAACAAAACTTTAATTATATTATTTTTTTTTCAATAATATTCCTCAAAATTATTGTAAAATGTCTGTTTTAGTTCTTTTTTCACAACGATTTGATTCAATTCGGTAATATTACAGAACTGAACCTTGAACACCCTAGTCAAAGTGTTGGTAAAGTTAAGTAGAGTACAAATGAATGAAGGGTTATTTGTAAATATGTACCCTTTTTATTTTGGTTAAAGATTTTTATACCCCTTTCTGAAAATATAGAATTTTATACACCTACCCACCACAATCAACATCAAGCAATTTTTACTCTCTCTTTCCTCATCATTTCTTTCTTTCCGTATGCAAAATCACAACCTAATAACGCCATTTTCCCCTATTCAAAATAAGAGCTTTGCTTGAGAGAGGGTTTGCCTGAGCTCGTCACCGTGACTCTCACTGGTTTTCATTGTGAGTCCTGTCACTGTGATTAGTTCTTGTCATCGTTGGTCTCATTTTCTTCTCTGATTTTCTTTGTTTTCTTCCCCGTGGGTCACTGTTCGGTGATTTTCTCATATATATGGGTTTGTCTCGCTTTCTTCTCTATTTTTTCTCTAGAGCGAAGAAATGGCACGAGCTTCTTGTTGGAGATGATGATGATAACATGTCGCCCAGGCCGCCTAAAGGGATGTCGACTAGGTGGAAAGGGCTTTTGGGTTTGAAGAGAAACCATATTGGGAGCTCTAAGAAAGCTGATAATAAGGGAGAAGGGTTTGATATTGGTAAACAGTGTAGTTTGATTCAATAGGAAAGTCATTTAACCAAATTTTCACTGGTAAAAAAATAGAGAAATGTTTTTTTTTTCTTTTTTACTTCTAACTTGTGAAAATTTGGTTTTTTTTTGTTTTTTGGTTTGGAATGTGAAAAAAATTTGATTCATTATTTTTATTGCAAGATATGTTGAGTGACGGAAGTCCGAGTCACAGAGAAGATTCTCAGACTATAGAGGTGAATGAATGTTATTTTTTTAAAAATATTTGTGTTGGGCCTCTTGGGTGTGTTAGGAGGGACTAATGTTGAAATGGTAGTGTTATTTTTCTCGTGTTTTATTTGCTTCTGAATCATATTGGTCATGCGTTTGTTGTCTTAGCTAGGAAGAGTCGGGGAGGTATCTCTGACTGTGCAATGTACAAAAAGATATTTGCAGTTAAAAATGTTAACTCAAAATTCTCTTCTTTTGATTAGTTTAAACTTGTGAGGTTTGTTTGTTTTTTTAGTTTTTTTGTGGTGGAGAAATCAACATGCCATATATCAGGGGATAACTTTTCATTGTTGTACTTTCCATGAACTCTTCTTACATTACAGGGGGATCATTTGATAGAGGTGTGTGTGATGACTGCTTCTTTCACATACTTCTATTTAAATTACGCATAAATTATGTGTTTCATTGATTTTTTTCCCGAGCTTTGAGTTTGATTTCATCTAGTTGTTCTGTTATTAGATATTCTATTGGGAAGCATGCTTCGATAATGCGGGAGATTAAGATGAGTGATTTTGACTCAAAGGAGAAATTCTGAACTAGATTTCCACCTGAAGGATTGAAGATCACACCATCACATCAATTTGTGGAGTTTCGCTGGAAGGATTATTATCCAATGGTGTTTAGAAATCTTCTCAGTGTTTAGGGAAAATACTCAAGATAACTTAAAACCTGAGAACCAGACTGATCAGGGGTCTTAAGGTGGTCGATCTTCATTAATCACGCCGATTGAGTTTTTAGCTATTTTGTTTGCTGTTGTGATCCATCATAAGACTGACTGTTGCAATATCGGGATTGTAAAAATATAAAATAACTTGTCCTTTTGTTAGAAATTAGAATTTTTGTTTGGTTTCATTATAATGTTGTCTCATCTCGTCTGAATATACCGATTATACAATGGTTAAAAGGGTTCCAACACCCTTCTCCTTAACGCCTAGTGATGAGCTTACTAGACAACAAACTTAAAGAAAAAAAAATTGAAGGTTTTAAGTAGTAAAAAATTACTACTTGAACCCTTCAAGTAATGACTTACTTACTGGACAATAGACTTTGGGAGGAAAAAAACTACTTGAAGGGTTCAAGTAGTAAAAAAATTATTACTTGAATTCTTCAAGTAATGATGAGTTTACTCGACAATAAACTTCAGATAGTAAAAAAACTACTTGAACCCTTGAAATAGTGACGAGCTTATTGGACAGCAGAGTTCAAGAAAAAAAATTACTCGAAGGGTTCAAGTAGTAAAAAAATGACTACTTGAACCATTCAAGTAGGTCTTTTATTTCATGTAGTGATTTATTTAGAGAGCGTGTGACTACTTGAAGGGTCCAAGTACTAAAAAAATACTACTTGAACCCTTCAAGTAGTCAAATTATTTGTTGTCGTTGGTTTATACAAAGAGCATGTAACTGCTTGAAAAGTTCAAGTAATATTTTATGACTACAGAACCATTCAAGTAGTCATTTATTTTTATACAGTGAGATATACAGAGAGTATATGATTACTTTTAAGGGTTCATGTAGTAAAAAATACTACTTGAACCCTTCAAGTAATCATATCTATCTCATGTTCGTGAGCAATCTAAACACAGAAGTTGGCACCATCCACACAATCAATCTTAAACCCCTCGTCAGTTTATAATTACTTGAATTACAATCAACAAATATATTCAATCAATAAACTTGTAATTCAAAGAAGTGTATAAGAATTCAGAAATCCAAATACCAAAAAAATGCATGTCTCCTTCACAAGATTTTAAGATTAATTCGGGTGATGATTTAGCTTCAAGTGAGTTGAATCACTATTTTTGTGACAGCCAATACAGACTAAATAAATTCTCAAATCTTGATTTTATCTCCAATCTTAAGCTTTATTGGGAACCCAATAGCGAGAAATAGAGAAAGAAACTAAAATTAAAACTTTTGAAGCAGTCAATTTAGGAAGTCTTCTGCTGGTTTTAGGTGCTTGTAATCTGTTAAGAAACAAAATCAAACAAAAATAAAATGCGTTACTTGAAAGCATAGAGAAAATAAACTGGAAAACATTAAGGAAAAGATGAGGGAAAGAAGAAGAGTGAATGAATGAACGATAATTTGATATTTGTATAAAAAAGGAAGGAAGTAGTTTATTAAATTTTTTTTGTTAATTGTGATCCGCCACAAATGTAAAATTTTAAATTTAAAAAAAATGATATAAAATGCTTTTAAAAATGTGGAAAAAGTATGGTATTCTAAATAACTATAAGAATGGATATCAAAGTGAGTTCATAGAGGGAAGGATTCGACCGATTTGTGTCAGAAAAAGCGAATCTAAAAACTTAAGAAAATATTGTAATTTATGACTGTGTGAGACCGTATGAATGTTTTTCACTTGCTCTCTTCAAAACCTGCATTAGCCAATCAAATCCCTGCTTTGACAAAAAGAAAAATTTAACCCTAGATATGCCCTTTTGGCGAATCCCAAGGTTCCTGGTCTGTTCTCCTTCACGTCTTTGCCGCAGAACCAATTCAATATTGTCCCACTCGAGACGTCAGTTTGGGTCCCACATGGGTTCTGTTTCTCTGCTCTACGGCAGCTTTCCTTTTGATTCCCTTGTTTGGTTATGCGAATATGAGGTTGTTTTTTGTTTTAAATTATGGGATTTAATTAGGTTGTTTTTTTGTTAGTTAGGGTTTTTTTGGATTTGCACGTTTTAATCATTGCGTTTGTTGTGTTTTTATTTGATCTTTTAAGCAAATCCATGCGAGTTAATTTATCTATCAGCTCATTTGGTTTGTCTGAGTAGTAAGTTCTTTTATAAAATTTAGAACAACATTTAACTCTTAGTCAGATGAATATGAACTCTTGTTCGATATTGAAATGGATCAATTAAATCGGATAATGTGTGAAAAATGAAGGGTGATATAATAAGTTGGCATTTGTTATGAACTAATGTTTTAACGTTATTAGTAAGATTTATTATTTTGAATTTAAATATAAATCAAATTAATCATAATACATGGTCTGAACTGATTGATCAACATTAACAAGAAATTCATCATAACAACATCATGAGTCAAAATATTGTTATAAATTTGTCATTGAAACGATGCATAATTTAAAAACAAATTAATTAGGCCTCGCTTTTCCAGAACAAGAAAAATAATACAAACTAGTTCATGTTTCGTATGTCAACCCATACATGTTACGATAAAATAATGAATACTAATATGAGAAAAGAATTTATAGTTTTTGTGTATATACACACACAATACAGAGACGACGTCACAAATTTTTTAAATGAAACAATTTTCTACAAAATCTTTGTTAGTCGGGGTAATATTACAATCAAACAAGTATTTAATATTCCTTATTTTACATTTATTACTTTTAGTTGATAGCCATTTGCAGAAAAATGAGAGCCTACAAGGTTAACAATTTGGAATGAATAGACATTATACCATTGATTATTTTATAAATCTGTAGAGGGTTATAATATACAATTTAATATTTTTACAAATTAAGGGTACAAATATACAATTTAGTAATTTATAAGTTTGAAGGGCGCAATCGCTTATATATTACTGTAATTTTATGAATCATACATATAAATATATATATATATATATAGTTTATTCTCTTACTAGTTATTGTCCCCTTCACTCTTTCTAGGGTTGTCAATGGGTAATGTATAATATGGATAGTAACATACTCGTCCCATGCTCATTAATATTATCTATTTTCATACCCACAAGAATGTTATGGGGAATATTCAATAAAATCTAAAACAGAATGCAACTATTTTCATATATTCATGTAAAATGTTACATAAAGTTTAAAATTGTGAACTTAAAATAAACATAATTTAAAGTACAATTAAGTCTTACAAACTTGTTCATGATCATCGTATTTTATTTAGTTTTGAAATTTAAAAATCACACACACATATATATTTATACGGGTAAATGCACACACACACATTTATACGGGTAAATAGATAAATGGGGATGGATAGATCGAAATCCGTATCCTACTCATACCCTCAAATGTATTTATTTATATACCCGTACCTAATTCTAGCCCATACCCTATCTATTCAGGTCGACACATGTAGATACCCAAACTGGCGGGTATTATTATTATTCATAACCCTTTCCTACAACGTAGCCTCTTTTCTTCTCATTGATGGACGAGGATGGCGTTTTTCCTTATAAATAATTGTTGAGTAGATTTCATTCGCACTAATATATTAACAATAAGAAGAGAGTAATTGATATTTACTAATCACTAATACTACAAGAAAAACCATGTATAGTGGCGATTAGTCTAACCGCAGGTGAAAAATAATACGAAATTACAATTAACAACGGTTTTTTAAAGTCAGTAGCATTGAAAAACTTATCAGTAGCAAGGATTGACACCGTCCTCACGAGTGAGAAGGAAAGGTTTGCTGGACATAAATGATAAAAAAAGAATGGGTTAAAGACAATCATTCTCTCAAAATTATGCATCACATGACTATTCAATCCAGAGGGTCCATAGCCATCACGCTCCAAAGTGCATCACATTAAAAGGGATGTGAATCCTTGCATTCTACAGATGCTTTTAAGCCATCACCCTGAAAATGACTAATAAAATTCCATAAACATTAAAAAAATGAATAATAACAAATACTAAGTGACAAACACTCTTATCATTTTGGGCATTTTTTTAAAGGAAAACAACAACAACACGGGACACTGTTGCATTACAATAGCCCATCAAACTTTGGAAGTTCTCATCGAAATACCTTCATTTTTTTTTCACAATTTGGAAAGTGAATCCATCCGCTTTTTTCTTAGTGAACCGTTCAGAAAATCAAATAAAATCAAACCGAATTTAATTAGTCGTCACGAAAACGTATAATGTAAGTAGTAGAATAATAGCTGAATTACTTTGAAGAGAGAGAAAAATATTGGTGCCTACCATTCGAATCTTAACCCCACACCTACTTTTGTTACACAACGAAGGAATGCCTTTTTCATGTCAACACTTTTAAAGATGACAACAAATGTGAAAACTTATGAATCGTGTGTCATTTGAGTGAAATGTACATGTTCTATATATTGTTCTTTTTTATTAGCAGTGAATTTTTAGAATGGAGTACTCTAACTAATTTTGGGAGTGCATAAACTTTTAGTTAAGAGTTTTCCGTAAGTGCAACACAAGTAAATCAATAGATAAATTCTCAGACCGATAGCTACGAGATAGCTGATTCATGGTTCGAACCCGTGACCTGAGGTGAGCAAACTCAAAGTTCACGGTAACCATTTGCGCTACACCACATGAATATGTTCTATTGTTCTCGATCATGCACAAACACAACTTCCCATTGGAACATCCCAATTTTCAAATTCAATGCACATAAATTGTCACATTCTTTTCTCTTTTTCTAGTATTGTGTTCAGTTCAAACATGTTTGAAGGTAAATTACATCAAACTTTCATGTAACACAGTATTGCCTTGTGCTGATTTAGTCAGCTTCTTTGTCTTGCACAAGCTTGTTTGATATTTTGTTCGTTAAACATGTTTAGTTTTGTTAGTGCAAGGTATGTTCCTTTTTAGGCTCCTTGTATTTGTTTCCTTGCTTTGGTTGCTCCTATCAGCTTGTTTAGTTGTCTTTTAATTACTAGTTCTAGCTTTGATTTTGTTCAGTCTTTTACTACTTGTTTGGCAAAAATATATCTCGACCCACAAAGTTGATATATCTAGGTCATGAGGATGAGGTCTAGACCAAAATCTCACTCTTTGATTAGTGCACGAGCGTGTCAATTCATCCCAAGAGAATAATACGATTGTCTTGTGATTTGACATGTACTCTAATAATGTAGGGAAGTACGGAACATATCTTCTCAATGTTCTATTACCACTACTAAGAATATGCATTTAGAAAAATTAACAAGTGAACGGAAAAAATAAGAAAGGGAAATAAACTAAACTTTTGAAATTGAAACGAAGAAATATAAACTTGTCTGATTGAATTGAAAAGAAACAATTGCAGTGATGTATAAAATAAATTAAGTTTTAGAACAATTCCTAGAAGCTGAATAGCTAACACACTGAAATTGAAAGCTTGTTAAGTATTGTGTTGTGTTGGGTGAGTGAAGCTGCTTTTTTTTTTCATTGCCTTGAGCTTCTTATATAGGCTGAAGTTTGAATCTTGATATTACTTGTTGGCTCCATCTCCATGTTCATAAGTCTTTCAAACTCCTGATTATCACCTTCATCAAATCTGATTTTCCTCATATAAATCTTCATTTGAAATTCGAATGATCAAACGCAAATCAACATAATTTCAATTATGTCAAGCAAAATATCAACCAATAGTAGTTTGAAAAGAAGTACTTACAATGTGACAATTCTATTAGTGGGCCATGCAACTGTGCTACCTATTGCATCTTCAATATATTTCATTGAAGACGTAGACCTTCATAAGTAAGCTTCTGGTTTTGTTGCAACATCTATCCAAACTCTCGTGGCATCAAGTCCAAGAGGCACATGATGAACACAGTCGTTTGGATCACTTGAAGACCAACGTCCTTCAGCAACTACCTCATTTGAACTAATCTAATCTAATAACTTCAACTTTCTCACGTGCTAGTTATTATTCACACTCTATAATTAATAATAAAATATTATCAATTACCAATAGTAAAGCTCCATGTGCAAACAAATAAAAGTTTTAAAATTTACAGAGGGTGATGGCATGCCTGAAAAGGATGGTCCTTCATTTCAGTGAAACTGAAAATTAATTTATATTAGAGTATGAAATTGTACTAATTGGGAAAACCAACTCCATTCACTATTTATATACCTGCTTCATTATGCGCTCCATAATGTTTTGCATATGATCAAATTTGTTCTTCAATTTGATATGATCTTTTCGAAGCTCCGTGTAGGCGCGATCCTTTTGAGATAAAATGAAATGTTTGGTAAGAGTCAGCTCGTTTCCATACGCTCTAAGTCGTCTATGTCTCTCTAGACCAAGAACTTGAGATAAACAATCGTCAATCAAATTCTGTATCCTAGATGACAATGCACCTTGACTTAACTCATTCAACTTTATCTGAAAAGAAATAATGTCATGCAACATTGATTATCTAGTTGTGCGACACTAAATAGATAAATAATGAAACACTTATAATAGCTTCAGCAACAACCGAGTTTGTAGGTTTGCCACTTCTTTTTATGTGCCTTCGTCCAAACATTGATTCTAGAAACAAATTCAGGGGTTTGGCTATTTTTTTCTTATAAAGAACCAATTTCAATAAGTTAAGGATGGTTAGTTTCTTTCTATTAAAAAAATAAAAATCTACATTTTATCATATCTTCAGCCAATTGCGCATATCCTCTGCGGCTGCATGTGTGTGGGATTTGTTTTTTCTTCATCTATTTGAATTTGACACTTATTTCCTAGAGAAATGTATACATACGGCATAGATGTATTACTTTAACTATAAAAAACTATTAAAACTCAATCAATGACAGACTACCTTTAATTTTTCTCTCATCTTATCCTTTACATAATCCTTCCACTCTTGAATTGAACTAACATTATCGGGCTTTCATTTCATCATTTCTTGCTCGTTAGCCGCGTTTCTTATACTAGTAATAATTTTTTATTTAGAAGACCTCCACAACTCTTCCATGTGTGAAATTATTATTTTTTTACAAGATTCATCAATTGTATATCTCACCTAGCAATAAAAAATGAAGTGTGTGTGTCAATGCTAAAGATAATGTACTTTTTGCCTAACAATTAACAATGCTATATTTAAAGTAAATTACCATACATATATTGATTCCCACATAACCTCCTTCATTCCCGTGTGAACCTTTCTCCAATCTACAATTGTTATGGGTACGATTTCTCGCACAAGAGGTCCAATAAAAGATGATAAACTAACATAACCTTTTGTATTTTCTTTCAACTTATCAAAAGGAAAAGAAAAGAAAAAAGAATACATGATCACATACGACTAAATGTCACTAAAGCTATGATAATATCGTTATTAGTAAAGCTAGTGAAAGTCAAACAATGTCAAGTACGTTGCTTTTATAATAAGTTCGTTATTAGTAATGAAGAAACTAGAATCCAAGTTTGCAGAGTGCAAACATCTTGATTCATAAACAATAAGAAACATGTTACTGATTCATGCGATACCATCCATATCAACTAGGAGTCGAATTCTGAATATCTAGACAATATGTTTAGTACTTAACAAAAATTGATGAAGTAAGAGCATACTGTTAACAACTTCAAGTGAAAAGTGAAACCAAAGATGTTATAGATATATTTGATGAATTCAAGGGCACCTCTCACTTCATCTTTTATCTACAAAATAAATTACATACACTATAAGTTTATAACAAAGTTATATAAACTATGAGTCCATACAGCTGCAAATTGCTATACTCCAAAGCAAACATGCACATTAACAAAATGCAACTCACCTGAGGCTCGGTGCAGAAAATATGAGCATAATCCTGCAAGGCAAAGTTAATAATAAACCACAACATCTAATACTTACATGTTGAAACCTCCTCACACTAGTTAGTACAGTCAATGCACCACTGGCTTCATTGTGATGCAATACACCAAAATCAGCCAATCTAAGAGGGAGTTCTGCATAATCAAAATGGGAATAAGAAGTATATAGAAAAGTTGATACTGATTACAGATATCGCTAAAGAAAGAAGATAGTAGCCTCATCATAACTTTAACCGGGGAGAATACAACTACAAAGTTCTTTTCCATATACTAGGGATCACAAGAAATATTATATATCATAACAGTTATACAAACTGAAATGCTCAAAATATATGGCAAAAACTAATAGCCATTTGTTGAGATTCTTCATTTTTTATTTCTCAAAACACCAAAATCCTATAACCAACGACAACAACCTAGATATAAGAACAAAACACAAGAAGAAAACTACACTGAATAGGCTATACATGCAATAATATCCATGACTTTCATTGAAAGCACAAAAAATCAGAACAATATAAGAAAGCATCACAATGTAAGGAAGAAAAATTTAGAGAAGACAGAGAAGGAAAAACAAAGAAAATGATAACTTGAACACAACCCAACATCAAAATCAGACTTCACTCTCTCATAAAAATACATAGGAGACGAGAAAACATAACAAAAAGCAAAGAAAAAATGAAAAAACAAGACAAAAAATAGAGAAATACATACCATTAATGAACTCAGATAACAAACCATGCTGAAGATGGATTTTGACCCAAATGTAAAGTGAAAACATGAATTGAGACAAAACAAGGCTGAGAATCGAAAGAAAATAAGACCGATAAAGAATCAGACCTCACTTTCAGAGTATTTGCCATGTTGAACAACAACTTCCAAGAGTTTTCAAAGACTTTTTAAACGATTTCCCCATGGAAGATATATACATCTCCACCAATAACAAAACAAACCAAACAAAAAAACTCCCGTAAAAGAGAATTGTAGTCAAAGCCCAAAGTTAGCAAGAACCCAGACAACTGCATGCCTAGAAATCGTGAACACAAACCCTAATTAACTCATATGAAAACTCAAAAATCACAACAACCAGATAAAAATCATAAAAATCAGAAAATAGATTTGAGATTGGAACCCACCTCGTATGAAAATAGATCCTTACCACTTGTTCTGAGCTACAAAATCGAAGTAGGAGAGAGTATGGGGACTCAAGATCGGACCGAACTTGCAAGATCTCTCATAGCTCTCTACCTCTCTCTCACTCTCTCTATTTCAGTGTCTCTCACTCTTGTTTAGGGCACAACATGTGATAGTGCGCATAAACTTATAGGGTTCCTATTCTGCGCGTCTTCTCAGATTTCTCGCAATCTTCAATGCTGGGGGATCTCCGGCTTATTGGAGGCTCGAATCCACCGAGCTAGGGCTTCTCAATTCGTTGGTTTTTGGCATTAGGACATCATTTCCCTCGTCTGAGTGATGTTATCATTTGGCCATGAGATTTTTGATACAAAGAGAGAGAGATAGAAGGAGGGAGGGAGAGAGGGAGGGAGAGAGGAGAGTGCTTGTGTGAGATAGGGAAATATTTGGAACAAGAGTGTTTGAGCAGGTAAGTTTTCACCTCCCCAACTTTCGATCAAAATTTCACAACTCCCTTCCTCCCACTCATTCTTCTATTGCGTTTGGAGATAAAACGCCTTAACAAAGTGCAATAAAAGATGTTTTTTGATTCATCGCTAGCCATTATCGTTTGTTTTTCATATTCCAAACTTCTATTAGATCTCGTAGCGGGAATAAAATCTCAAAGAGTGGATATCTAGGTTGAGCGGGCTGGGCCTAGCCTAAAATCTGTCACTCTTTGACTATTACATGACCATGCCAATCAGTCCCAATATAATCATAAAATGATTGACTCATGAACTTATTTACTCTCAACTGATGTCGAGAAATAGAAAACGAATCATCCCAATGTTCTACTACCATTACCAAGACTAAAATTTTGGAAATAATAAAAATTAAGCAAACAGGAAAAATAAGAAAGGGAAATTATAAACTGAAGTTCTATTAAATTGAAACGAAGAAATAACAAACTTGACTGGTTGAACTAAAAAAAATTATTACAATAATGCATAAAATAAACTAAATTTGAAAACAGTTTCTAAAAGCCAAAAATCTAAGAAAGTGAAATTGAAAGCTTTCAAGTGTTGTGCTTGGTGAGTGAAAGTTGCTTTTCTTCATTGGCCTTAAGCTACTTATATAGACTGAAGAGTTTAAATATTGGTAGGATTTGTTTGTCTCATCTTCATGCTGATAAATTTTTTAAAATTAAACTTGATTATCACCTTCATCAAAATATGATTTTTCTCATCTCAATCTTGATTTCAAATTTGACATTTTATTGATTTGAAATACTGATAAATTTTTCAAAATTAAACTTGATTATCACCTTCACTAAAAATATAAAATTGTGGTTCGAACACTACGATTTTATCTTTCTTTAGTAATGATACATTACCTTTGAACCGAAAATAAAAAATAACAAACTACAAATAGGATGGAATTTAAATAAGCACAAGTATAAGGTCACAAGTGCAGAAATAAAATAGTAGTTAGCACAAGAAGACAAATACAGTGATACGAGCACCCACTGCCTATTGGTGCTTGGGTTGCTGCGGTTAGTACTATAAATAAAAATATATAAATCCTCGAAATAAAATTACTAAAAAAAACACATTTTTTTTGGACAGCAAAATTACTAAAAAAAACTTAACAAACAAATAAAATTAAATAGAAGAAAAAAAATGAAAAAGACTGGAAAATGGTTATATGGTGGATATTGCAGCAATCCCAGACCTTCCATCATCATCATCATCCATGCTCTGAGGCTGAGAGAGACAGTCACAGCTTTTGACAGAGAGAAAGAGAGTTAAAGAGAGAGAGATGATTGTTGGGGTTTAAGAGAGGGTTTAGCTCTACCAACTGGTAGTTAAGAGATTGAGCATCTTAACCAAACTCTTCCTCACCAGCCATAAGCCAACAAGGAAGAAGAAGGAACAAGAGAAAGTTGAACAGAAACAACTGCTTCAAATTGGGTCTGAAGTGAAACCCAAACAAAAAGATGTGACTTTTTGAACCCAAAAAAGGAGGTAGAAACAGAGGTAGTGAGAGAAAGTCATCATTTTTAGAGAGAGAAATTAGAGATATTCTCACGTGGGGATTGATGAAATTGTTGGATGGAGAATAATATGATTAGAATTGCAAATATCAACACAAAAGTGAAAACCCAAGAGCTTTTGTATTACATTTTTTTACTAACTCTCTCTCTCTTTTTCCCTTCGCCGGTGGACAAAAAAAATCCAGTATGTGGGTTTCTGTGAAAGAAGTCCGATGAGAAGAGAATCTTTCTGTTGTTTTGATATTTGGGTTTTGTCTGTCGGGATCGGAAATCGTTTGTTTCGGGGAAGATTTTGTCTCGGCGGATCCGTTCGTGTCTCCGACCAATTTGCCGTTCCCCATAAACTTCCAGTTCCACAGTTCCAGGTAATTTTTTTATCTGATAAACTAACCTTATCCTTGTTTTCTAACTATATTTTCTGCAAGTTTGTGATGGAATTAGTACAAAAGAAAAACATGTTTTGTTCCTTGTCTGAAAAAGATTACATCTTGCTAGTTTATTTGTTTTTTTTATTTTAATTGAATTTCTTTTTTTTTTTTTTACCTTGTGTTCTTGTTGGGTACCTGTATATTTCCTTTTCTTGCAATTATTTTCAGGGTTCTCTAAATTTCTTGCGCTTAATAGAGAATTAAGATCTATAATTAATTTGGCAATTCTTTGAAAAAAAATTAAATTTCTCGGACTTTTAATTAAAATCTTATGTGAAATGAAAACCAAGTGTGTCCATGCAGATACTAATGGATATTTTAATTATTCTTTTACCTCTTGTTTAATAAGCTTTTCTCTCTTCTCCAAATCATTATTTGAACCATAAAATCATTATTCTGATTCAAAGTTCTGTACTTTTTACTGATTTTGAACTTAACCCAGCCGTTGCAGCCTGTAGGTGACCAGTTTTAGACTTGAAGAAACAGGCAGAAAGCTTCAATCAAGACTAAGAGGAAGCATCAATGGCTACTTATTACACTAATCCAAACAATCAGAGGCCGGATACCGTGCCAATGCTCTACTTTAGGGAACCTTTACTGGCTTCGTATTCAGAATCACCAGCTCTTCCCAGCAACATGATGATGTATATGAATCACGGAGCTTATTCAGATAACTACATGGGAAATATTCCATCAGTTGGGTCATCCGAATCCACCCAACATCATCAAGAAGTTTTAGCAGAGAATGGTTTCAATGCGTGGAGGGGCCCCAACACCAATATTCTCAACATTGGACAGAACTTGCAGGGTGGCCATGGATTATCCCTCACTCTCAGTACACAAATTCCATCAGGCATCACAATGTCTTCAGTTCCATACCGAAACGAATCCTCGAGAGATGAACAATTTAGAAACGGAGAATTCGTTCTGCCTGGTTATAATCTAGATTCAAATAAAGGGGATTTATCATCCCAATTCGGCATGTCTAGTACTATAGTGAGAGCTGTGCCTAATTCTAGGTACTTAAAGGCAGCACAGCAGCTGCTTGATGAAGTTGTCAACGTACAAAAAGCTTTAAAGCAACCTGATAACGAGAGAAACCGATTATCTCACAACGCAAAGGATGATGATGGGGGATCGAGGAATGAAAGCGGACTTATATCTGCAAATGCTGGTTCTTCAAACCTTCAAGAGTCGGTTAGTAATTCCCCTTGTGAGCTCTCACAAGCTGAAAAGCAAGATTTGCAGAACAAATTGACAAAGCTTTTGTCAATGTTGGATGAGGTAGTTAATTATATACCATTGAACCGTTAACTGACTATTCACTATAAAAACTGATTTTCTAAGAAATAGTTGTACCTAAATTGAGGAAGAAGTAGACTAGTAGAAGCCCCTTCGTATCCTTCCTTTTTAGGAAGATAGAGGTTATTCTCATGGTATGTCGCATAGGCTAAAGAGTAGGCTTAGTTTCATAAGATATTTTATGACATGCAAATGTTATGATAACAATCTTTAGCTGATAGATTCTAGAAATTTCTAGGAATGTGCCTCCTACGTAGAAAAAAGCCCTGATCTCGAAACCCGGGTTGCACTTTTCACCAGATTAGAATCCAGTAAATAGCATATACCAACCAAAGTGTAAAGATGAACTGCTTTGAATTTTTAACCTCTCTACTTTTAACGTGGATGAGCTTTCTTGTAGGTTGATAGAAGATACAAACAGTATTATCATCAGATGCAGATTGTGGTGTCATCATTCGAATCAATAGCGGGATGTGGAGCTGCTAAGCCATACACATCACTTGCTCTCCAAACTATTTCCCGTCATTTCCGATGCTTACGTGATGCAATCATTGGGCAGATTAAGGCTACTCGGAAAAGCCTAGGTGAGAATGATAATCCGGGGATTAACGGAGTTGGGATACCCCGTCTTCGTAATGTGGACCAACAGTTAAGACAACAGAAGGCTCTTCAGCAACTTGGTATGAATATGATGCAGCCACATGCTTGGAGGCCTCAAAGAGGGCTGCCTGAGAGCTCAGTTTCTATTCTTCGTGCTTGGCTGTTTGAGCATTTCCTTCACCCGTAAATCCTCTAGCATGACTATTTGCTCAATTCTTTTTCATCGTTTTTATACTTCTATAAAGTTTAATCACGGGTTTCATTTTCTGTAGATATCCGAAGGATTCTGATAAGATTATGCTAGCAAGGCAAACTGGCTTGACTAGAAGTCAGGTATAATCTAACCACTGATTTTGTTTTAGCGATTTGATCAGTTATGTATTTTGTACCATAAACATGTCATTAATAGACGGAAAATCAATATTTGGACCGAAATTCTATATTTTCTTGATGCTAACAATTAAATTCCTCAATTTTGATGCTTATTACATGTGTAGATCAATTTGGCTCAATTAAGCTCTATGTCAAACATTTGGGATACTGATGTAGGTAGTTTTTTTTTTGTTATAATTTATTACCAAAATCTTGTTTAGTAAGCGAAGTCAAGAACGAGTTCTAGAAAATGAGAATTTTCAGGATGAATATTCTATAACATCCTTTCTCTGATATCTGCTGCAATTTAGTCCTTTCAAACGACCATATATTTGATGTATGAGTTATACGGGTATGTGCAGGTCTCGAACTGGTTTATAAACGCACGTGTGCGTCTATGGAAACCAATGGTTGAAGAAATGTACAAAGAAGAGGCCGGAGATGTCGGAGTGGACTCTAATTCATCAACCGAGAGCGCAGCCAAGGCGACGAGAGGTGATAAAAGGACTTTTGAGGACAAAGGGGAAGATCCACGACAGAGCGTGAGTTCAACAGCGACCGAAAGATGCAGCGGTGGACAACTCTTGGACTCCATACCGAACCATGTCCATGACGTGGAAATGGCAGGCTGTAGTACCGGACTAATTAATTTCCAGAACGGGTCTCATGGAGAAGCCAGAAATGAGAAAAATGATAGCAATTTCTATCCAGGTTCTAATGTTCATCCTCGGGGTGGCACTGGCAATGATAGGTTTATGGACGCAAATGCTGCGTATCATATGTCGGAGTTGGAAAATTTCGGGATGAGAAGCCAGGTCTCTCTCACGCTGGGTTTGCAGCATCGTGAGGGCAGTATGTATAATGCTGCAGCATCTTCAGTCGGAGAGACTTTGGACTTCGAATGCATGAATCCCGGGAATCAGCAACCGAGGTTTAGTTCTTCTCATCTCTACCATGATTTTGTTGTGTGACAAACAAAACACTGTTTGATCAGCCAAAGAACATATTGTGGAGGAGCATATGAACAAAAGCATCTTTCCTCTGCAAATGGTAGAAGGCTTGGCTTGTTGTCTTCTCCAAATATGGAGAAGGAAGAACACTGTTTGTAAAATATCATCAAGTTGATTGGAAGGTGAGAAAATTTGTATTCTGTAGAGGTTAGGTACATATTTTCTTTGTCTGATATTGGGGAAGAGAGAGATTCAGCATTAGTGCTAATGTTGGTTTTTGAAGAAAAATAAATATCATAATTGGAATAAATATGAATTAGAAATTTGCATGATTGCTTTTTTGATGAATTGAGATTAGTGCGTTTGATTAATAACTATATAGCAAGAGACGTGCTAGAGGAGATATTATAGGGTGGGGCAGCTGGCCCTTCTCGATGATTACCACATAGATGGACTTACTAATTATCACAAAAATAGGCTTAATTATTTACGTGGTACTCATTCGAAGGGGTGGTCACATGTTCTCTCGTGCTAAAGACGATTGTCTGGACTTATTGTGGGCCCACATCAATATACACGGCTAGGATCGTACATGCAGTCAGATTTCCACAGTAAAATGTGTCAAATTTTGATTGGACTTCGTTTCTTTGTATGTTAATCTTATATTAAAACTATTCATTTGGTCCGCAAATTATAATCCACATTCCATTTATTTCATGAACTTTTCATTAAATTGATTTGATCTTTGACCTAATTTTAATCAATGAAAAATTCTTTGATACTAGGTCGTTCTAGTACCATAGGTATCTTAAATTAATAAATTTATTGAACAACAGAGTGCTTCAAATGTGTTCTTAGTATTTTAAGTATGTTTAAGGTACTTCAAAAAGTTCCTATTATGGTACCGATTTGATATCATTGAATCTCCCATATTTTAGAAGTGAAACATGTATCTTAAATTAACAAATTTATTGAACAACATAGTGTTTCAAATGTGTTGTTAATATTTTAAGTATGTTTATGGTACTTCAAAAAGCTCCTAGTATGGTACCGGTTTGATATCACTGAAGCTCTCATATTTTATAAGTAAAACATTTTAAAATGAAGGTAACATATTGACACATTCTAATAATTATTTTGTCAAGTTATCATTTTCATCTCACATATCATCATTTTTCAAATGTTCCACTTACCGAGTAACAATGAAGACTTGATTTTCAGATGTTCCACTTACCGAGTAACAATGAAGACTTGATTAAAATTAAGCTAAAAATTCAAGGACAAACTTGATTTGAGAAATACTCTATGGACTAAATGTTTAGTTAGTAAAAAAGAAATCTTAGTCTGCATGTTTATTAAGGTAGAAAAGGTGATTTTATGTTCCATCCATCTCTAATAACACATGATAAATAAATGTAGAGCAACTTAATCTGTTTGAGCAATATCTTGATGGGAGAATGTCTTCTCTATTAGTACCCCTCCATTGTTTGATAAGTTTTCATCCTTTGAATCATGAACCATGCAATTGTAATAGAAGAATAAAAGTTAGTTTGAGAGCGTTTAGTCTAAAAGTGATTTAATACATTAAAAAATTACACTTCATATCACATGTACTTAATAAATGTTATTGTTTAAAACATAATTTGATGTGTAAGTATTTCTTCAAGAAATACATGCTTTAGTATTCTATATGCACATGGATATGCTCTAAAATTATACAAGAGTTTTTTAAAAAAAATATATGACATAAATATGAATTAAAATATTATTATTTTAATGTATAAAATCACTTATTATCATAAATACTAATAAACACACCCTAAATCTACAAAGCTATTGAATCACACATTAACAATTAAAAAGTCAGTATCCCTCCATATCTTAATCATTTGTCGTAAAATACTGATAAATTAGAAGTGTAATGATCATGTCAGCCCTTCCATTTAGGATTAGGATTGGTCTGCTCCGGCTAAATCGTGAAATTGGAGAAACAATTGTCCCAAATGTGGGGCTAAAGTAGCAAGGGTCTTGATATCTTTCGTCAAAATTAAAAGAGTTCAAATCCCAGCAATAGACGTGATAAATCTACGTGTCATCTCATCGTCCTCTTTCGATTACCCTTAAACTTTGTCTTTGATAATAGGTGCTGGGGAGACTACGACGCGTTAGCGAGTGGTAACAATATTTCAGCAGAGTAATAGAGGTAACCCTACCGTTCTCGATGAAAATAAAAAAGGAAATTGGAGAAACAATTGGTACGATTGTGCACTAGTTTTTGGTTCCATGCTAGGAAGCATTACTCCTATTTTCACTCCAAATTCAACAATACTGCCGATACATACAATTGATTGGTCTGTGTGCCTCTCTTATTACTTTTTGTATCTCCTGTTCCTCGGGGGGTATAGGATTCATAAACAACAAGCAGAGCTCAGAAGCATATTTCTCCACCATTTTGGTACCATTTCTCATAAGTTAGCAATGACTGCAAAAGAACAACTACAGTGCACATCCTTCCAACATGTTTGGCAAAAACAAAAGAAAATTCATGATAACCAACTCTTTCTCTAAAATTCCAAATGTACATTCCAAATATAGCTTGTCTTAAGCTATTGTGCCTGGACTGATCTTTCTGTTCATACCCATTTTCCATCTCCAGAAACAAACAAAATGTTTTCTTTTGAAATTTTGATCTACTTACCACATGACTGCGATTTACTCAAATGCTTACATCTTCACAACTGTTCCGCGACGGGAAAAGGGGAGATTTGATAAGGAACCTGCATGTACCACTGATAAAAAATAAATAAAAGCCTACATGTAGCATTTACCTGTCTTAGTTACACAGAACCAATCTACGCGTAGAAAAGCCAAGTAAAATGCTTCTTCTCACCGCTGCCATGTAAAATGCTTCCTCTCATCGCTGCCGTGCTGCTGTGTAAGATGCTTCTTCTCACCGCTACCAATATATCAGGGAAAATACTTGTCAAGTCATTTTGGTATATCTACTCCAATTGACCAATTCACAGCATGTTGAATCCACTTTACAGCATATCTTCCGTATGAAAATATCAAACATTTTCGGAAGGTATATCATTGAACTTCCATATAACTTTCAGGGGTCAAGTTGCATATTGCAAAAATGAGTTAGTCTACGCCAATGCGTTACAAGAAGTTTGCTAATTACAAGTTAGCCGTAATGGGGAACTTTTGGACCATTACAAGTTAGCCATGATGGGAAACTTTCGGACCATATTTAATGCACATTTGCATGCATGCTGTACAAAATGATTGGTAAGAAGTCAAGTAAAGTAGCACAAAATTCTGATAATGCTGTCAGAAAACCTGCCTATGCTGCTTTTCAGAAGCTTCAAAACCAGGAACCTAAGAGAATGTATGATCATGCTGATGGAAACTTTGGCCAAACAGAATGTATGATCCTGCTTTCATCTGCCTGGCCAAAGGATTACCATGGGATCTACCTGTAAATACAGAATACAAAGTGAGGGAAGAATGGTAATGAGAAAATTGACAAGAAAGAATATCTGGATTCTGTAGTAACCTTTTATACAAAACTTTGACGTCTTCGCCTAAAACTGGACTCTCTAAGAAGAGATCACCACACTCTTTCACATCAATGGTCTCCACTTCGAAATCTCGATAACCACAGTACTCATTCCATTCAAACCACATCTTTGAAATCAGTTCTTTCTTGAAGCAAGTGCTGTGGTCCTCTTCTTCAGGTGAATCACCAGCAACCAATCTATAAGCAAATACTTTCTTCTTTTGACCAGGACGAAATGCACGCCCAATTGCCTGGCGAGTCACTGAAGGATTAAGATGAACATCCAAGATGATAATACGAGATGCACCTACTAAAGATATACCCTCTCCACATGCCTTAATGGAGCCGAAGAAGACTTTAGCATCAGGCGATTTGTTGAACCGCTCCATGGACCATTCACGATGGTCTGAACTTGATTCACCAGAAATCACAAATATTTCTCTTCCGGCACTCCATCCCTTCATTTTCACTGACAATCTCTCCAAAAATTTCAAAGGTATAAGATATTGACTGAAAACCAACAGCTTCTCCCCAGTCGATTCACACAAGCTTAGCATTTTAAGAAAGAATTTTGCCTTCACTCCTTCCTTGACGTCTAATTTATCAATCATTTCATCCATTTTATCATCGGTTGTGGTAGAAATCTCGGAGAAAGCTTTCAATTTTGGATGCAGATAAATAGCACTACCAGAAGAACTTATTTTGAACTTCCTAGAAGTTGACTTTCTTAAATTTACGACTTCATGCTTTTGTCTGGAACTGAGATTTAGCACAACAGTAAAGTCAACTAGTCCAGGAAGCTCGTCCAGGAAATCTCCTTTATAGTAATGGAGGACCTTGCTGGTCATCTCACGCAGGTCCTGTATGACAGCAACTTTCCTTCTAAAATCCTTGTCCTTCTGAAGAGTATGTTCTACCAAGTCATAGAAGACGGCATCTGCACCTGCTTTAAACTGCTTCCTGACACCAGGTATATCCACTCTAGACAATATGCGCTTAGCAATGGGTCGTGAAGTTTCTGATCGCATAAACCTTGGATGGACCAGATTCAATACATTGAATACCTCTTTGACATGATTTTGATAGAGGGTTCCAGAGAGAACAACTTTTCTAGCCGTCTGCACTTTGGCAAGAGATTCGAACACGTCAGTGTTTTCATTTCTTGGAGTGTGCCCTTCATCTAAAATAAGAATTGATGGAGCTTCAAGCAATATTTTTTGACATCTTGCTGATGCGTCACTGGTTTCAATGTCACAGACAATTGTCGAAAATTGTTTGTACCCCAAGAAGAGAATACTCCTGTTCTCGACCCACTGATTCAACACCAGCAATTGCTGAGACCGATTATCTGCTTTAACTGAATAGAAGTCAAGCAGTGGAATATCTTCCACTTGCCATATCTGAAACTCCCTTTTCCATGTAGCTAAGATTCCTTTAGGAAGCACAACTAAGGGTCTAGCATTTGGATACTTGGCTAAGAAACTTTGCATGAAACTGATTATCATAAATGTCTTTCCAGACCCTGGAGCATGGGCCAAGATACACCCACCAGGATTGTCAGACACCAAGTTGCTAACAAGAAAATTGAAACCCTCTACTTGATGAGGTTTCATTTGCTTCGTGTGTCTCGGGTGAGCAGAGATTTCAGTTACTCTTATATCATCTTCAGGCAAATCAAGTCCAGATACATCACCTAATTCTTTGTCCTTGCGAGATTCAGGCATGTAAGTTCGCGTACACCTTTTAATCTGGAATATAAAGTAAAAATAGAATAAATGTATGTAGAAGAAGACAGTCAGCTAAGAAGCATCATAAAGTCAAGCAATTGAGTTACAATAACAAAGTTTCTACAAAAAATGAGCAAGTAATTAAACATGCCAATCCAAGTCTTCAAAACAAATTATTTGACCTTCATGAAGAGACGGGTAACCAAAAACTAGTGAAAACTATCAGATCAAGCTAGTTTGCAAATGAACTACTGATAGTCTCTGTTACGGCTACAGAAGAAAGGCATACAACATTTAATCAAGTCAACTAAAGGTAAACGCCCATGAAAAATGTTTCTCGCACTAAGTCAGCAAAGAAACGACCAAACTAGATTCAAATCCACAATAGAAATCAGCTAGCGAATTACAACTGCAAAACTTACTGAGAAAAAAGAGAGAAAATGTGTCATTTAGAAGCCAAAAGTCTTATATAATTATAACATTATGCCTTGTCATTCATGCATATGGCAAGTCAACATAAAAGTTTATGATAATATAGAAGAAGTGTGAGATATAATGACATCAACTTAGTTAAACCTGACTGACACCTCACTTTGTCAATATACTACTTTAAAAAATTTCAGCCTAGAATGTACCCTTTGCACAGTCAGAAGCTAATTAACCATAACTAAGCAACTATAAAAGCTTTCGACCGATATGAACTGCAACCTGGTTACTTAAACAGTAACGCTGAAAAACATTTCACTCCCAGCAGCAAGTCAAGAATGCCAAAGCTAATATCAATCATCAGAACAGTTATAATAACTTTCGACTCTACTGGAGCTCCATAAATCTTTATTATACTTATAATATCTAAAAGGACCTGAAAACCTAATTCCTTTTTTAGCATTCAAACAGAAACTTGACCACTGACTAATACAACTTTGTCTTTCTTCCCGTTATGCTAGTATTTTTTTTTCTGGGTAACCCCTGTTATAGGTATACGCAATAGAAAAATTTTACCTTAGTGTACTGGAACTCAAATATGGTCTCAATTTTTCTGTCGATAACACCACATATGCGACAGACATAACCAATATCATCCTTCAAGACAAAAGAATGATCACAGTCCTCCATGGCATCTGTTGCTTGCTCATTAGCAAATGAATCTACGGGAACATCCTAGAAGAGGTATCACAAACTTATAAGCACATGTATTCAGAAAATAATTATTATTTTTTATTTTTTTATTGTAAACAATGAATATTTTATAAATAACAAAGTAAATTACTTTGGGGCTTTTGTGAAAAAAATAATAATAACAAAGTAATTACCAAGGTTACACCACAAGCACAGTAAATGAGCCTAGTTTAAATTGATTGAATTTTCAGATCCCATAATTAGAGTTCATTTGATCAATGCAAAACTAAAAAATTATGAGGATTATTTCACAAAGATCGCAAACTGTTAATTATAAACACAACGCAAAGAGGAATGGCCAGTCAGTCCCAACGGTGAAGATATAAAGAAGAACGAAATCACTGACATTGATTGAAAGAAATGTAAGAATAAACTGCAACTTCTATTTAGTTAATCATAAGATTAAAAAAAAAAAGATGATACCTTGGAACACTCCAATGCCATATTCATCTCCATCCAAATATCGCCCAGACCATCATCTTCAAAATTGTTCGGCTGATCTTCCTCCTCTTCAACACCAAGATAAACACCTTTATCATTCTTGATTTCATCTTCAGCAGAAAAAGTTACCTGCCCTCCTCTTAGAGATCTGCTATCAGCAAATCCCCTCGGTGGAACATGGTAATCCTACCAAACATTGACAGATATAATAAAATGGCTGCAGAACAAAGAAGAAGATGAAAATCTGAAAGGAAGGTGTGCTAAATAGGCAAATGTTCCCCAAATTTAAGTGAATCCTAGTTCAATAAAAGATTTTCAACACCAATCTTTTTGTTGCTTTTGTCATCACTGAAAATGGTCCTATTGTTATGCAAATTTCACGCGTGTAGATGCACCATGCATGTTCAAAGAGTAATATTGATAACAGCATTTTTGAACTTGCAACTCTAGGATTAAAATATAACAACCATACCAGTATATCCCTCATAAAGAATTGTCCAGCTGGTCTACTCAAAACAACTTCCTGAAATGGATGATAAGGTCTTTGATCTCTATTATCTTCCTCATCTGAATCAATTATAACAACAGGAAGCCGCGAAGCTGCAACATCTTTTGAGATAATGCCCGTGGCAGATTCATCCTCCAAATCAATGACATGTGTCAAACGGGAAGCTTGATGATTCACAGCCTTAGGGACCTCTTTAATCTGGTCATTGTCAACTTCCGGAAACATATTTGAAAGAGAGGGATACTTTGCAATATAGGGGTTCAGCATTTGCATCTTCCGTGCAAGAAGGTCCTTTATTTCCTTAGTAACACTTCCATACTTGCCAGAATCCAATCCTTCCAGCAAGTTAGGGACAGAAAATGGATCAGAGTAATCAATTACGTTCTGGGACTTACTTGGTTTCTTCTGTCCAGGAACATCAGACTTACTTGCAGAAAAAGCAATGCTTGTAGGACCTTTCCCATTGGTAGATAACCTTGGGCGTTTATGTCCCATGTAATGCAATCCTAATCATTATAAAAGTTCATATGTAAAGATGGAGCATGAGCAATCGTTTATGAACTTGACAAAAAAATTACATGATTGTATGTTTCTGGAACAAAAGCTACATTCAAGAACACGGTAAGTGCATAAGGAAAAAGAAGCATGTAGCTTATATATTGTATCATCAAATAAAGCTAAGATGGAAGATAAGGGAAGAAATGTAAAAAAAAAAAATAAAGAAATCAAACTCAAAGTTGAGTAAATATTGATAAGAAAGTTAGAAACGTGTGTTCTCTCTGACCAATAAAAATTTCTGAGACAAGAGCTTGGGCCCAATAGTCACCTACTCCCTTTGTGGAGTTAAAACTCCTGGTTCAGTTCTTTGGTAGCAGCAAAAGATAAAACAGTAACAATAAATATCCTACACAATGCATTACATGAGTTAAAAACAACACACCAAAAACCATCAGTTCTCTAGTTGTAATTCGAATCCATCTCCATGAATCCTACCTTGAAGTCCTTGGATTAATCAAGGCTCTTTGAAGCACAAAACTTCCTCTAATCTAGCCACCCGAGTCAAACATCTACCAACACTCTTTAGCAGTGTCAAACTCTAATATATGTTTCAAAAATAGAATGCATGGTTAAATAACATTTCCAACACATGGTGAAAGTTAACCCCTCTACGTGTGTTCTAGCATGTCCAACTTCGCCAAACAAGCAAAGAAAATGTTGATGTTTTTTCCAACTTCGGACAAACCCGTACATATAATGACACATAGTTAGGCATGCCCTTAACATTGGGCACCTTTTCTTTTACAATAATCATGTCCATAAGGTGAGTGGTGTTTGTTGACATGACCGTTTCCCGAAATTTTGAGAAATGGTGGGTTGAGGCCGCTCATGTCCATGTCAATGCGTCTTCAACACTAACTTCTATCTGCAAATTGGTCCTATCCAAAGCCAAAATGCTAAATGCCTCCTATATCTTTGGAAATATCCAAATTATCTACTAGTAATTGTACCCTAATTAGTAATTAGTTTCTTGTTTCTCCCAATTTATTATTTGTGCAACCCCAATACCTTTTTGCTGCTTTTCAAAAAAAAAATTCCACAACATTTTCAGCATAATTGCGACTACAATAACCAACATAATTAGATCATTTTTTCTGCTAAAAGTTAGGACGGCAGTTGCAAAGTGTAAAATGTATTAATAGTGTTACTCGCAAAATAAGTACTGGGGAAAAACAGAACTACACATCCAGTGACAGAAAATGAACACAAAGAAACGTGCCCATATAGAAAAGAACTATCTAGATAAGGAGATGTAGTACCATCTGGTGTGGCATAGCTCACGGGGGAGATATCAACAGCTGCCTCCATGGGTGACCAAGTTGAATAAAACGCTGAACGGAAAGGAAAGGGGTTAGTAATTTTCATCACGGAAAGTTAGGAAAAAACAATGCATATGTAATATCTCAGTCATATTGATTATGGAAAGATTTCGAAGAACCTCAATTGAGCATTCAGAGGAAAAAAATAAACAGAAGAAACATGTCAAAACTCATAACAACCCCTAAATTAGCCGTCACAGCTCCAATTTAAGCAGAAATAAACTCACATTTCCTTCTTACTCAGAGAAGGTTCTATTTCTCTCTCACTCGAACGGGGGAGAGACAGAGAGACTGCCGTCACTTGGTCTTCTCGTGCTGCTTTCGGAGGCGGGGTGGGTGAATCGGCCTGAAAAGTATCGCAGACGAAAAGTCTTGCGTATATCTCACTTATAGGGGTAATGTCTATGTTTCAATTAGGTGGCAGAATATCAAAGGTCAACTAGTGTCCTCTCCTCTAGGAAATGCTTCGTGAACCTATTGAAATTCAGCAAGAGTAGACGTCAGTTTGCACTGCCGATTGATTGGTATCGAGTCATTGCGAAATTGGAAGAAATGTTTTTTTATATACATATATATTTGATGAAACTATAAATTTTATACCCTTATATTTTAATTAAATTGTCAAAAATATCTTCCCGTGATATTTTTTTGATTAAATTTAATAAAAAAATTAACTTCATCCGTTTTCATCCATTTTCTCAAATTTTCTTCATTATTTTTCTCTATTTTTATCAATTTTCCCTCATTTTAAGTTCTCATTTTCACTTTTAATACATTTTTCAGATCTGATTTTTTTACTTTCCTTTAATGAATTTTTTTTGCTTTATTCTTAAAAAATCTTCTTTATTCTTAAAAAATCAGTTTCATTAATACTGTAAATGAATTTTGCTTCATTCTTAAGAAAATCTGCTTCATTCTAAAAAAATATATTATTAAAAAAATGGTTCATCATAAAAAAATCCACTACTAAAAAATTTTTCATCATAAAATTTCAATAAACTAAGTTATATTTTTTTATTTTTTTCAATCATATGAATAATACACTTATAATTTATTTCTAGTAGGAAATCATTGAGACTTTAGTTTCAGTTCAATAAAAAATTTAAAGGATGAATAAAAGGTTTGAATTACATTTGTCATATAACAATCTTCACTACCTGTCATGAATTTTTTAGAGAGTCAAGTTCCGTCAAATCCTATAGAAAATGTCATTAAAAAATGAAGAGTCTTTTTACATAATTTGAAAAAAAGACAAATTTTGGAGAGATGATGAAGTTACAAACTTATAGTAAAAATGAATTAAAAATAGAAAAAATCTCACACAAAATTTTTTAGGATTGCAACGATCTAAAATAGAAGTAACTTGTAAGAAAAACTATCCACAAAAAAAAAACTCCAAGTAATAGGGATTATGTTTTTAATCATATGAATGAAGCATATTTTTTTAAGAATAAAGCAAAAAAAATCATTAAAGTAAAGCAAAAAAAACCAGATCTAGAAAATGTGTTGAAAGTGAAAATGAGGGAAAATTGATGAAAATGGAGGGAAATAATGGAGGAAATTGAGGGAAATGGAAAAAGTTAATTTTTCTGTTAAATTTAACCAAAAAATGTCACGGAGGGGTATATTTTATAGTTTAACAAAGTGCAGGGGTATAACAATACGAAAAAAGTGTATGGGTATAGTTTGTAGTTTCATCAAAGTGAATGAGTGTATTTTATATTTTAGTCTAAATTCTAATGGGAATTGAGTAATATGATTTGAACCTATAATCTTTAAAGTATGAATGTGGATGTTTAACCAACTGTGCCAAACCAACTTGTCAATTAGACGAAACACATTGGAGAGAGAGAAACTATAATAAAAGGAGTTTGGTTGCATGGATTTCTATGACTTGTTCCGAGGTGAGCATCATCTTGCTTCTTCCCATGCACAATCGACCTTCTAAGGGCTGTTTGGCTGCATGACTTTTTTTTTGTGAACTAGCCAAAAGGCTAAGCAGATCATTAGGTTTCAAGGTGCCTACAAGTCGATTTGGTGGACTTTGTTAAAAATCAAAGTTTTTGGTTTGGCTTAAAATTTCTTGAAATTTTGAATCGGGTCGAACTTAAATTTCCGTTCAAAATTACAATTGAACCAAAACTTTCAATTTAGCTCATTTATATACTTTCACGGTTCAGTTTGACAAATAACTGAACTAAACTATGAACCCTTTAAAAATGATTCTGAAACAGTAGAGCCATTCAAACAAAGCAAGAACATCGCTCAATCTAGTGGGAAAAACCATCAAAATATGTCGCGAACATACCAACTGAAAATGCGTTCAAGACTCTTGATTAAAACTTCAGTCCCTTAACCTAGAAGCTCATTACCTGCTCCATCAACGTTGAGTTTCAAACAACCTTATTCCAGGCAGATCCATCTTTTCTGCTGATTTGAGGGAGAAAATGAAATTGATATTGCACAAGCATTTGCTATCTTAAATTAGAAATATTGATGTCTACGCAATCAGAAAGATTAAGGGAGTGAGGAGGCCTTACCAACGTGTGGAGGAATTAGAGAAAAGGGGTGGAGTTGGATATGTTGAAGGAGGTTGATGTGTTTAGAAGGGCTAAAAGTTTGTGTATTGAAGCTGATGAAGTGTTGAGATGGTCTTCAACAGACTTTGTTACTTTATTCTTCTATAGTATGTCATGTGTTGTTGTTGGTACTACTAGGATTTATTTGCAATTATATCACAATCATGGTGTTGGATAGAATTTTGCTTTCTTGGACAAATTTGGAGATAGGGTGTTCAATGTTCGATTCGATAATATTGCAAAACTGACCAAACCGTGACTTCAACCAAAGTAAACCAAAAGTTTTGTTTCGATTTTGCAGTTCGGCCCAAATAAAAATAGAAAAATTAGGAGAAATAATGTATATAGTTATCCACAAATCTAGATATAATAGAGTATTTATACCCAAAGAATAAAAGTAATAAGAGCAATTACTAAACCATTTATAAATTTAAATAGATAAAGAAAGAAAACATATTATATTCAACATTCCTCAAGTTGGCACGTAGATGTCAAATCATGCCCAACTCGTAAATAGTGGAGAACATGGCTCGACTAGTTTCGTAAGAGCATCAACAACTTGTTCAGATGAAGGAACAAACTTTAGATAAATAACTATATACCAAACTTTCTCTTGGATACAGTGGATGTCAACCTTGATATATTTGATCCTCTCATGCAGGACAAAATCTGAGGCTAACATGGTTGCTAACTTATTATCACAGTATAAAGTTGATGGCAAAGGTTAGGAAAACCAAGTTCTCTAAGAATTGAGTGGAGCCAAAGAACCTTACATGCCCCTTGAGCTATGGCATTGTACTCAGCTTCTACAAAAGATCGAGAATATCACAATTTGCTTCTTACTTTTCCAGGAGATGAGATGATTCTCATAAAAAGAACAAAAACCAGATGTAGATTTTCTATCCGTTTTAGACCTAACATAGCCAACATCAGTAAAGTAAGGTATGCCAAACATGTTCTTAGAGTTATAGAAAAAACCAAGACCGAGGTAAGATTTCAATACCTCGAGATATGAAAAATAACATCCAAATAGGAAGTAGGGGAAGCATGCATAAACGAATACTAAGACTCACAATAAATGCTAGGTTAGGACGGGTATTGGTCAGATAAATAAGTCTCTCTACTAACCTCTGATACATACTCAAATCTGTCAACAGTCCATGAAATTAAGCAGAAAGTTTTATGTTCAAATCAATAGGAGTGGATACATGAGAACATCTTGTCATCCATGTTGGGCATAGCGCCCTCAAAGCATGTGTTTAGACATTTTTAATATGAAATTAATGAAATTACATTTTTTTATAATTATTTTTTGAATTATTATTGAATAATTTATATATAAATATAAAAAAAATTCATATTCATTAATGAGACTATGATCTTGTATATGTACGAGATGATTACGATCATAGATAATGAATAAAATAGTCCGCAACATATTAAAGTAAGGAATCTTTAATGAATGGTTGCTAGTACGATTCACTAAACATTATGAATCCAAGTGATCTAGATTCGAATAATTGATGTGGATAGATATCTTAGTGAATATACTTTATATAATTAGATTATATAAGATATGACCAGTGTGAATTAAGATATTTATTAACTTACCGTTTATCATAAAGATTTAATACACATCAAAACTGATGACCACATGTAGATCAGTCTGAATCCTGAGTAGTCATAAACTCATATGCAATGTCTACTAGACCTTTTAATTTACTCGTTAAGGTTTGTTTGTAAAATAGGCTAGAAACTTTTATTTTGGAGATTCAATGACATGGATGGCTGAGAAAATGATATTACAAAATTGGAATCCAAGCTTTCCAAATGGATTGTATATTGGTTCCCTTAAGTGTTAATTCTGGAACTGAATGGTTATTGAGCTCAAATTTATAATACGATTATAAATTGACTATTTACTAGTGAATTAATGGTACTTAAGGATCAATAGATAATTAGAATGGTAGAACGACAATTCTGATCAGCTCTAATTTACGAACCAATAATTAGAACTACATGAACTGATTATATCAGTGGACTACACGAGAATACTCTGTAAATACATTCTATAATCTATAATAGTGCAATTCCATATTTATAGTGGAATAGTAATAAAATTAATGAATAAAATTATTTAATTAAAAAGTTTAATTAATAATATAATTTATTAGAGCTTAGAATTATGAGTCTATGGTGTTGGGGGTTATGCCTTCAAAACATGTATATTAACATTTTAATATAAAATTTAATGGAATTACATTTTTCTTATAATTATTCTTTTAAATTATTGTTGAATAATTTATATAAATATATGAAAATTTCATATTCATTAATGAGACTACGATCTTGTATTAGTACGAGAGGATTAAGATCACAGATAATGAATAAAAATGTTAGCAACATATTAAAGTATGAAATTTTTAACGAAGAGTTGCTAGTACAGTTCACTAAGCATTATGAATGCATGTGATCTAGATCCAGATCATTGATGTGAATAGACATCTTAGTGAAGATACTTTATATAATAAGATTATATATGGCATGATCGATGTTTAATATATTTATTAACGTACCATTTATCATAAAGATTTAATATACATCAATCTGATGATCATATGTAGATCAGTATGAATCTTGAGTAGTCATAAACTTCTATAGATGTCTACTGGATCTTTTGATTCACTCGTTAATGTTTGTTTGTAAAACAAGCTAGTGACTTTTATTTTAGAGATTCAGTGATATGGATGGTTGTGAACATGATCTTACAAGATTGGAATCAAAGCTTTCCTAACGGATTGTATATTGGTTCTCTTAAGTGTTAATTCTAGAACTGAATGGTTATTGCGCTCAAATTTATAACATGATTATGAATTAGTTATTCACTAGTGAATTAATGGTACTTAAGAATCAAGAGTTAATTAGAAGGGTAAAACGGTAATTTTAACCACCTCTGATTTAGGAACCAATAATTGGAGGAAAGAATTACGTGAAATAATATATCAATGGACTACACGAGAATACTCTGTAAATACATTCTATAATATCTAAGAGTGCAATTTCATATTTATAGTGGAGAAATAATGAAATTAATAAATAAGATTATTTAATTAATAATCTAGTTTATTGGAGCTTAAGATTATAGGTATATGGTCCTCAAGCCGACTCTGCACTATACAGTCTAAGGTGTAAATATTTTAGGACATGAGAAAATGACTGACTTGTAAAAGAAATTTTTATTCTGGGACGAGTACATAATTATAAATTTATGAGTGATTAATTAATTAAGAATGAATTAATTGAATTATTTATATATAAATTTCAGAAATTATATATATATGTGTGTGTGTGTGTGAATAATTATATCGATTAATTTTCTAATCAACGATAAGTGAGATAGAATATATTTAATTTGTGAAATTAGATAATTATAAATTATTATCAGATAATAATTTGAATCAACTAAATCTGTTATTTGTGAATTAACAGATAAGTAGTTGATAGGGATAATCAGATATGTTATTTTTGAATTAATTAATATCTAGATATTTTTCTGATTAAAATAAAGATTTAATTCATGATAATTGTCACGTGTCAATCATAGATTGAGAATCAAATATTGACATGAACTATTGTAGTTCCACATAGCACTACAGCTGTGCACATATTATAGTAGGTTCCACAACAAATGGTAATTTTAAAATTAAATATTATTTTCAGTTTATTCCTAAAAATATGATATGTCATTATTTAGAAAATATATAGATATTATTCTATTGGCCTCAGTATTGTTAGAGAGTTGAGAACACAATTGATACCATGGTGAATTCTCTCTGTGATTAAAAAATTAATCAAAAGTTCTGACAGAATAATCATCATATTCCCTTAGAGAATTGTCTCACTAAATTAATCATTCTCAGTAAATCTCTAGATATCATGTGTTGAGTACATCTAGAGACAGAAAAGGGTGTCTCTGAATTATTTTACGTGCCCGCACACGCCCTAGTGTGTTTGAGAATTAGTTTGAAAGATCTTAGTGTGAATCTCGAAGTTCGTTGTTCGGGAGAACGCAAAATCATTGGTTTGCGAGGACACTTGATATAGATACATGAGATATATGATTCTTATCCATGTATGTATTTGATTTAATATATAAATATATAATGAATATTGATTGAAAAGAGTTTTCTATAAAAGTTTTTATTTTGAAAACCGTTGCGTCTTGCTTATTTTCATTTTATAAAAAAAAACATATGATTTTTTTAGTATATTTTTGTAAACCACCACGCTTCCGTTGCACGAGCGTCGTGTTTCTAATAATTAGTATCAAAGCGATCATTATATATTCGTATATTAAATATTATGTGAGCGTTCTTGCATTGTTCATTATATATTTTGATATATGTGAATGAATGGATGATTTATATTTTAAATGTATGGTCGATAATGAATCGTTAATTGTATGGTGATTATTGAGTTAAGCTTTGTTCTTTAATTTTTTTCTTAGATCTTGTGTAAGCCGATTTGGGGCGTAGAAATTTTTGTAATTTTATTTTGAATGTTATATTATAATTATTCCGATCGTAAGAAGACGGAGAACACACGAGGAGAAGAAAATGAAAATAGAAATTCCTAGGGAATTCCGGCGGCGGTCAACTGCCGGTGGCTATGAACGTCTGACGGCGGTGATGGGTGGCGATGGGTGGCGATGGGAGAGTCATATCGTTGGTGGCAATTGTTGTCACATCTAGGGAAGTTTCATAGAAACCCTAGTACCAACTTACCCTATCACTGTAGAGTTTTTTTATAATGCTAACTCTATCTATTATCTTTTAAATTTTGAAATTAATGTAATTTTAAAATTAATTTTTAATTTCATGAAAATTAAAAATTAATTAATTGATTGGGTTTGACCTAAGTTTGACCAAGTCAATAAATTATTTATTGACTAAGTCAAATTCAATAAATTTAAAAGATAATTATAGATATATTTTTTTAATTAAGAAAAATAGTTTTTCCTAATTATAATGATTTTGTTCAAAGCTTGAAGATTATGAAGATGAACATTAGGTGGAGAATGAGATATTTTGAAAATATATAATCATGAAGTCCTCTTTGTAATTTTATTTCATTATTTCAATAGTTGTAATTTAGAAATACCCAATATCACTCGGTCCATTATTATTATAATTGTTAAATAATTATTTATTGATATGATTGATAACATGACCATGCATTAAGTCGATCACATGTCATACTTGAAACCACACACAATTTTATTTAATCATGCATCTCATTAGTAGAAACATGATTTATTAGGATTGTCCTAATATGTTTATATGAATTATTTTGAGAAATCAATTGCATGTAAACTGCTATATTTTAATTAGTTAAAACTTGTTAATCACACCACTCTAAAGGCTATAGTAACCTTTAGGATAACCATCTTTATTAAAAGACTTTATTAAAGTTTGATGAATGTAATTAAAAGTTAATCTATGTTCACCTAATTATGACTTAGGCTTTTCAGAAGGTTAAATGAATTTAGACCAAGTAGATTGGATTAATCATTAATTTCACATTCATGGGGTTATTATTTTAACTAGTAATTAATTTAAAATTAATTGATTAGTTAAAATGGAAACCTAAAATAGTGAGTGGGAGAAGGTTGACATGTCAATGTAACATATGGTCTCCATTATTAGTACAATACTATGAGGTGCAGTGAGGGCCTCGAGATGACTTTGTTTTCATCCCCCTAAGGAAGGCTTCGAACTATATCAATATCAAGGTTGGACTTCTTGAGAAGATAGGACAAAGTGATGTAGTTTAGTTTTGAATTATCCTAAGACGTCATCAAGTCATGGAATCAGAAATAATGAGTTACACTTTCAAAGTTACAATTAAGCTTTCATGTGGATAATTGTGACTTGACCAAATAAGTGATACCTTATTGTTAAAGGAGAAAATATTAGATATTTTAGGTTTTAATTAGTAAGTATAAGAATGTCTCATAGACAGTCTAAGATTAATCTGACCGGTTCTAAGGCAGCACGTTAATTGTTGGGTTATTTTATTGTGATTAGTAAATGATAAATTTATGTGTTTATTATGTTGTATTCATGCATCACGTTTACTTTATGACTTCTGGATATTTATTTCAATTATATTGAATTATATATGTTTTATTTTGAGTTATTATTATGTCTACCATGGGCAACCCTTTTACTGCTTTACTTGCACTTGAGAAACAAAATGGTGATAATTTCATAAGATGGAAATCAAATTTAATTTTGATGCTAATTTGTGAGAACCACAAATTTGTTCTTACTGGGAAATGTCCTGAGGAACCTGCTGCCAATGCCCCTAAGAATGTTAGAGACAAGTTTTATGCTTGGATTCAATCCAACAATAAAGCGAAGTGCTACATACTTGTGAGCATGAATGATGTTCTGAAAGCCAAGCATGAGAGCATGAATGATGTTTTAAGAGCCAAGCATGAGAGCATGGAGACTGTCTATGAGATTATGAAATCTCTGCAGGTGATGTTTGCGCAACAGTCTCATCAAAGTCGTCATGAGACTACTAGGAGCTACATGACGACCAAGATGAAGAAAAGTACTTCTGTGCGTGAACATGTTTTGAACATGATCAACATAATGCATGAGGAAAAAGTACATGGGGGGACTATTGATGAACGAACTCAAGTCAGCATTATACTTGAATCACTCAGACCTATTTTTGCTACATTCACCACCAACTATATTATGAACAAGTTACAATTCAACATGACCCAATTGTTGAATGAACTGTGAACTTTTGAATCACTCAATAAGAGTATGACCAAAGAGGGCGAGGCAAATGTTGTCGAGCAAAAGCCTTCTTCCACTGTTTTTTAAAAGTAACAAGAGGAATAAGATCAATGGTAAGGGCAAAGGTAAGAACTGTTGGAATATGTTTATAAAGTAGCGTGTAATAACTATTTATTTATATTTAGTTATTTCTCAAAGATTAGTATTATTGAATTCTTATGAATAAATTGAAAGTTTTATTTTAAATTAAAGTATGTTTATAAATTACTAAAATCCTGGAACGTTCCTCATCGAACGAAAAGTGAACAGAGGTGTCTCCAGACGTACTCTTATGAGAAAGTTCAGAATGATATTCGCAATCTTAGGATCGACTGAGCAATCGAATCCGATTACAACTATTAGGTTGAACCAATGAATGCTAGTCTTGGCACATGGGAGTGGACTCAAACGGTTAACCTAGACATGTTATGAACATGTTGAATAGACCGGTAATAAAATAGTTTAGAGCCCAAAACCGTTTACCTAGCTCTAAATCTAATTGTTATACCTTAAGGGTATTTTCATAATTACCTTAATCCTAATGTGAATACGTAGCTTGACTTAGTTAGTTGCAATATTTTATATGTCAAATGAGTGAGTTCGAATTGGCGGGCAATACCTCGGCTGTTGGGATTGTAATTCAATTAAGTTGGAGTTATGTGATTCACAAATATGGAAATTCGTGGTTGGATTACGAAAGCAACAATATCACCTTATGCTTTATTGATGGGTGTGTGAATAAATTAACATGGCCAGGTATTCAATGAATTGAGTTATTGATTAAGATTTGTGAATTATACGAGGTAATTCACTATTATGTCTTTCTTATTCATAGTCAATAAAAGAGTTAAGGAAATAACAACAATATGGGTAAAATGATAATTTTACATACTACTCTTGTTACTGATATTCACGATGGGTATTATGTTAAAATATTCTGTGAAGCATGAAAATAAAAATGGTTTATTTACACTTACAGAAAACGTAGCGCGCATGAATCAAGAGTTGATTCAACATTGAACCTATAGTGGAGTTCTACGATGTCGTGATTAAATAGGCCAGGATTTAATGGAGATAAATTTGTCGAGTATTTGAATTCTTAGCTTTGTTCATATGGGTCTATTCGGTCTCAGAAATAGCTCATGAGGACAGGAATAGAGAAACGAAGTAAAATGGATCAAAATGTGTTTTGGTGCCAATGCATATTTCCTACACCTATAAGTTATAGGTGATGTCATTTAATTAGTTAAGTGTGATTATATGTATGGGTGTAAGTTAAACCAAAAAAATTGACCAAACTGACTGAATCGTACTGAACCGAACCAAACCGACACGGTTCGATCGGTTATTGTATGTGCTTTAATTCTCACCAGAAGGATTAAAAACCACAGAAAATCAGTTCGGTTTGCATTTTTAACACTGAGAACCGCTTGAACCGAACTACACTGATACTAAATAAGCATATAACGTAGAAATATTAGTCATTTGAATAACAACGCGCGTGGTTGAGATATCTCCTTGAAATCCTCTAGGCCCGAGTTTGATTCTGCTCTCCTCAAACTTCATTTTTTTAGGGTTTTTTTTATCTTATAAGGAGTACTCCACGAAACCCTAAATCTGTAAAAACCACTTTAAATTTCTAGTGCCTCCATATCTCTCTCTTCTCTTTCTCTCTCCCCCCGTCTCTTGTACGCCTCTGTCTGTCCATCCTTCTACTATTTTTATGCCTCTTCCTCCATCTTTCTACCATAATCTCCTCCTTCTCAACTTCATTCGTCTTGCTTGAGATCAATTCCAGCCCTAGCTTTGGGCTCACCGTCACTCTCTCCAACTCTATCTCTCGCCAGCCTGTACTTATACTTCGGCCTCTTCAAGAATGCGACCATGTCCTCCATTACTCCGCTCCTTGTCATCGAGTTTGATATAAGGCGAAACCCTGAGTTCAATGATCTTGATAATAATCATATCAGAATAGATATGTGATGAAGTAAGTTTCGTTTAGTGTCTGTTCTTAAAAGCGTTAAACCTAGTTAACGATGAGACTTATTATGTTGTTGATTTTAATGTTATTAGTATTTAAATTTTACGTTGTATATCTGTGAGATTTGTCTTTAACATTGAGATTTGCTACTGACTTTCCAATTTGTTCAAATTTTATCTAAAACTTTTCTCTGAGATTTTTTTTACTGTTTATGCGGTGTACCGAAAAACTGATAAACTGAACCATTGTTTCACAGTTCGGATAGGTTGGGTTCTGAACCCTTCAACGGTTCGGTTCGGCCCATAAGACATAAAATTACATTTAGCTGTTCGGTTTGATTAAGACCCCTAAGCTGAGTCGAACCGAACCGCTTACACCCCTAATTATATGTATTGAAATTAACTAGTTTATTATTTTCTAATTATTAGATAATTAGTAAATAAAAACAAATTAATTCATTGATAATGATCAATTAAATCTATCAATTGGATTGATGAATCTTGATACAACTCAAACTCTAAGAAGTATTACAATTTTCGGTAATTATGAATATATGGGGTGAATTTTTAGAAATTTAAAAATATATGGGTATATTTGTGAATATCAAAAATTATATTTTATCAATATCTAATAGCAATCTGATTGCAGATATATATCGTATCAGATACAATTGTTTGTTAACAAAGTAAAGGAGAAATTTTTTCCCTCCCTCCGTGTAGGCGCCGAAAATTATATTGAAAGAGAAAATTTTCGATTTTTCTTCTTCAATTATTTTGAGAGCCCACACTCGAATTTTTACACAAAAATCTCGTGAGGTATATCTCTGAAATTAACTATCAGTTGTTGGTGGATGACATTCACAAATCGTTCTTGGAGTAAGTGCGCGATTTAGATCCTGAAGCTTCAAGAACACGAAGAACACTCGAAGGAATTCTGCCAATTCAGAAATTTTCCAATACAAAGTATAGGTGAAAAAAATTGTTTTTATCCTTATCTTCGCATTTAATGTCGTATATGCATAATCGCACGTTGTTTGATTTTAAGTGTAGGACCGATATGGCAACCCAGGGGGGTGAATTGGGTGATCGTGTTCAAATTAAATTTTTTTTACACTCAAGTGGAAAATGAATGTTCAAGAATGAACTTCAATGTTCCACGAGTTTAACTCTTGAAAAGATAAATAAGTAATAGATAAAAGTGTTGAAGTAAATAATGTTTGCGATAATACAAATGCGATAATATAAAGCAAGCAAATTAAATAATTACGGAAACCTAAAGTGTGAAAATTAAATTATGAAAATTAAGTGCGGAAAATAAATAGCACAAAATAAAAAGAGAAGGAGAAAAAGATAGACACACGATATTTTTATGCGGTTCAGGAAATCCTATCTCTACGTCCACGCTCCAAGGCCTCCTTTTCGAGATTTTTGATCCCACGATCTTCTTAAGGGTGAAAACCAAACCTTACAAACCCAATTGGCTTGATGAGTGCCAACTAAACCTCACAATGCTATGTGTTTCGAGATTAAATGACCTCTTAGAATAACTCTCTCAAAAGAGTAGAATCTCCAATCTAAGCTCACAAAAAAAAACAATCTTGCTCACTCAAGAAATTTGCGAGTATAAAGCTCAAAATATTAAGAGATATTTAGGAGACTATTGGGAGAGTTTTAAGAGCAAGTCTCTTGGCTATAAATTTGTGTTTTGTGAATAGAAATGGGGTGTATTTATAGAGGAGATGGAAGTTAGGGTTTAGGAGGGAAAATTTTAAATTTTACAAAGGAAAGGACACTCCATCCTTAATAAGGACAAAAAATCCTTGACAAAAAAGGCAAGGAAAACTCCTACCCAAAATGATACAATATGGTAAAAAACTATTTGGGTAAGCTCCATCTCTCTTTATCTACTTGAAATTGAAACTTACTTTGTTTATGTTTTGTCATTATCTCCATCTCATGTATTTTGTCTATTGTGCAAAAGAGATAGATTTTTGGTGTTTAGGCTTTTTATGGATATACACTTAATTTAAGAAATTGAGCTTTAATAAAGGCAAATAAAATGAGTAAGCTCCTAATAAAAATTATATCAAAGTAAATATCTTCATGATCTTGAATCTTAATGCTTTATGAGCCACTATGAAAATAAATATTTTCATGATCTTTAATCGGAATGCCTTGTGGTAATTTTACCAATAGCCTCTGCAAACTTGATTGGATTTATTAGCAACGTCAATGTTTTGTTATCATAAAAAGTTATCTTATAGAAATATAGGGCTAACAATCTCCCCATTTTTTATGATAACAAACCACTAAGAGAAAAAATGTATTTAATCAAAATAATTTAATTTACTCCACCTAAATATATGCTTACCCATCAAGATAAAAATATAACGCTTAAGCATATTCTATCTTCTCCCCTTTTGTTATCATGAAAAAGAATTAACTAATAATAATGAGGAAAAATACTTTTATGTTAACATGGTAAGTAGAAAAAAATATTTAACTAATATCTAAAATTCCCAAAGCAAGCCTATTTTTACAAAAGACTTTCAACATTTAATGGTTTTGTGAAAATATCTGCAAGTTGATTTGTAGTGTTTACAAACTCTAGTGAAGTGTCCTCTTTTGCACATGATCTCGAATAAAATGATGTCTAAGATCTATATGCTTAATACGAGAATGTAAAATAAGATTTTTGGATACAATAATTGAGCTAGTATTATCACATCTAATAGGAACATTTTCAAAAACTAAACCAAAATCTTTTAGAGTTTGCTTCATCCACAAAATTTGAGCACAACAATTACTGGCAGAAACATATTCGGCTTCAGCGGTTGATAGTGCTACTGAATTTGCTTTTTGCTAAACCAAGAAACAAGCGAGTGTTCTAAAAATTGACATGTACCACTCGTACTTTTTCTATCAGTTAAGCTTCCAGCAAAATCTGAATCACAATACCCAATTAAATTAAGATTATCACATTTTGGATACCAAATGCCAAATTTAGTTGTTCCAAGTAAATACTTAAAATTCTTTTAATAGCTTGTAAATGTGATTCTTTGGGACAAGTTTGTAAACGAGCACATAAACATACACTAAACATGATATCGAGGCTACTAGCAGTTAAGTAAAGTACAGATCCAACCATACCTCGATATTTCTTTACATCGACATCTTTACCTTTCTCATATTTGTCTAGCTTTGTCGTGGTACTCATAGGAGTATTACTAGCATTCACATTTTCCATACCAAACTTATTGAGCAAATCCTTGATGTATTTTTCTTGGTGTATAAAGATCACATCCTTCATTTGCTTAATTTGTAGTCCAAGGAAGAAGTTTAATTCTCCCATCATGCTAATTTCAAACTCCTTGCTCACAGAACTTGCAAAATTCTTACACAAAAATTCGTTAGTGGCACAAAAAATTATATCATCTACATATATTTGGACAATTAAGATATCATTACCTTTTGGTTTTATGAAGAGGATGTTATCTATTTTACCCATGTTAAATCCATCATCAATAAGAAATTTACTTAGTCTTTCGTACCAATCTCTAGGAGCTTGTTTTAGTCCATAAAGAGCCTTTTTAAGTTTATACACGTGATTTGAAAAATTCAAACTTTGAAAATTGAGAGGTTGTTCTACATAAACTTCCTCCATGATGTATCCATTGAAAAAGGCACTCTTGACATCCATTTAATATAAAACAAAATCTTTGAAACATTCAAAGGCTAATAGCATTCTCATTGATTCAAGTCTAGCAACGGGAGTGAAAGTTTCATCATAATATATACCTTCTTCTTGATTATATCATTACGCCACTAATCTAGCCTTATTTCTAGTAACAATACCATTTTCATCTACCTTATTTCTAAACACCCACTTAGTATCAATTATCGAGTGCTTAGAGGGTCTAGACACAAGTTCACATACATTACTTCTTTCTTCTTGCGTAACAACTATCCAATATTCATCTTTTTCGGTCTCTATAAATGATTTAGGCTCAAGTTGAGAAATAAAAGCAACGTCACCAATACAATGAAGCGTACCCCTTTTGATATATCTCCCACCAAGAGATCCCTTGGATGATCTTTTACAAACTTCCATTCTTTTGGAAGTTGGTTGCAATCTTGTATTTTGACATTTTCTCGAGGAGAGTGACTTGATCCTTCATTAATATTGATATTAATGCCTTCTACCTTTCTTATAATTTCATCATCTTGATCATAAAAGATGTTAGAGGGAATATATTCATCAAAGACAGCATGCATGGATTCTTCCACAAGTAACATTCTTCTATTATAAACTCTATATGCTTTGCTAGATGTGGAATATCTTAAAAAGATTCCTAAGTCAGTTTTAGAATCGAACTTACTAAGGTTGTCCTTATTACTTAAATTAAAACATTTACACCCAAAAAATTTAAAATAACTAATATTAGAAATTTTGTTTTTCCAAAGGTCATAAGGGGTTTTGTTTAAAACAGGTCTAAGTAAAACACGATTCATTATGTAGCAAGATGTATTAACGGTTTCGGCCCAAAAATACTTAGGTAAGCCATTCTCATTTATCATTGTTCTTGCCATTTCTTGTGGAGACCGATTTTTTCTTTCAACAACACCATTTTGTTGTGGAATTCTAGGAGTAGAAAACTCATGTGAAAAACCATTTTCATCGTAAAAAGTTTCAAAGTTTCTATTTTCGAATTCTCCACCATGATCACTTCTAATTTTTGAAATCGTAAACCTTTTTCATTTTGAACGAGTTTGCAAAACTTCGTAAATGCTTTAAAAGTTTCATCCTTATTTTTTAGAAATAAAACCCAAGTATATCTTAAAAAATCATCAACTATGACAAATGCATAGTGTTTAGCCCCAAGACTTGCAATTTGAGAAGGGGCAAATAGGTGCATGTGTAGTAATTGCAATGATATAGTGGTTGACACCATATGTTTTGGTTTGAAAGAGCTCTTAACTTGTTTACCCATTTGGCATGCATCCCAAATTTTGTCTTTCACAAAATTTATTTTTGGAAGACTTTTACTAAATAACTTTTTGATAGTTTTGAATATAAATCCATGCTAGCATACCCAAATCTTCTATTCCATAACCAATTATCATTGTAAAAAACTAGAAAACATATTTCATTATAATTTTGAAAATCAGTTAGATTAATAGTGTAGACATTTTGGTTCCTTTGTACAACAAATGAAATTTTATTTATCATTATATCTAGACAAAAATCATTTTCAAAAAATACTCTATAGTTTTTATTACAAAGTTGACTTATGCTAAGTAAATTATGTTTTAAAGCATCTACAAGTAGAATTTTATCTATAGCGTGAGAAGAGTCATTACTTATGGAGCCAATACTAATGATTTTACCTTTCTTATCATCTCCAAAGGTGACATGTCCTTTCTTTCGACAAATTTGAGTAAGTTTTGATTCATCACCGATGATATGTCTCGAGTATCCACTATCAAGATACCATTTATCTTTCTTCTTCAATGGTACCTATAATATAAAAATTTAAAAGTTGACTTTTGGTACCCAAATCTTTTTGGGTCCTTGAGGGTTAGAGTTGTAGAGAATCCATTCATTTTTTTCATGGAAAATAGCTTTCTTTTTATGAAAGCATGAATAAATTTTGTCACCTTTAACCCAACAATAGTGACAAATGATAGGAGGATATTGTGTTGGCTCTACAAAAATATTTTTGTGATATTTTTTGTTTTGAAAATGTTGATATCTTAATCCCCTTTTATCGGAAGGATTCCTTTACTTACCAAGAATTTTGTCAAGATTATTTCTTCTATTTGTAAATTTAAAAATGGTTGAATTTAAATCATTTTATTTATTTTGGCTTTGAACAAAGTCTCGATGTAAAACATGTAAGGTTGCTTTGATTTTCAAATTCTCACTTTTCAAAGACTCATTTTCTTCTTGAAGTTTTGAAAAACCATTTTTCATAATTTTATTTTTTAAGCGAAGTTTTCAAACTCACTATAAAACTCTTCAAAAGCATTTTCAAGTTTTTCATAACTAGGTTTATCATTTAAAGTTAGCTTTTAAGAACTTACCTCATCTTCTAGTGCCATGAAACACATGTTTACAACTTCTTCTTCTTCGCCTTCGGAGTTGCTATCACCAATCTCATCCCAAGTTACCTTGAATGCTCTTCTTTTGAACTTCTTTGGGGAATTACTTAGATTTGGACAATCGGGTTTTATGCGTCCGAGCTTTTTACACTCATAGCACGTGAGTGTGTCACGAGGTATCTTCTTATCATCTTTTCTTGGATCATTTTTCCTTCTATTTAAGGATTTCTTGAATCGCATAGTGAGTAGGGCTATGTCATATTCATAGTCATCTTTCTCACTATCAGATTGTTCAAGTGTTGATTTTAGTGCAATCCTCTTCTTCTTTGATGTATCTTATTCGTCATTTTCATTTAGCAATATTTCATGCATCATTAATAAGCCAATAAGTTCTTCAAGAGGAAGTGTGTTGAGATCTTGGGCTTCTTAGATGGCGGTCACCTTAGCCTCCCAATTCTTTGGTAGACACCTAAGAATTTTTCTCACCATTTCAACATTAGAATAAGTCTTACCAAGAGATTTCAAGCCATTAATAATATCGGTGAAACGAGTAAACATATCACGTACGGATTCGTCATGCTTCATTTTAAATAATTCATAACTATGAATAAGCATGCTAATTTTAGATTCTTTAACTTGATTTGTACATTCGTGTATGACTTCTAACATGTGCCATATAGATTTAGCGGATTCACATGTAGAAATTCTATTAAATTCATTTTTATCAAGAGCACAAAAAAACATTCATAGCCTTAACATTTAAAGAAATTTTGTTTTTATCATCATTATTCCATTCACTACTTGCTTTGGCAATATTTTTACCATCCACAGTTTTGAATGGAATGTGAGCACCATTTTCAACAATATCCCATAAGTCATAGTCAATCGATTGAATATAAATCCTCATTCTCGCTTTCCAATAAGTATAATCATTTCCATTGAAAAACGGATGTGTAGTAGTAGATTGACCTTCAATGAAAGAACCATTCATGGATGCCATAACTCAAGACGATTAAGTTTTATGTATAGAATACCAAGCTTTGATACCAATTGTAGGATTGATATGGCAACCCAAGAGGGGGTGAATCGGGTGATCGTGTTCAAATTAAAAACTTTTTGCACTTGAGTGAAAAATGAATGTTCAAGAATGAACTTCAATGTTCCACGAGTTTAACTCTTGAAAAGATAAATAAGTAATAAATAAAAATGTTGAAGTAAATAATGCTTGCAATAATATAAATGCGGAAATATAAAGCAAGCAAATAAAATAATTACGGAAACTTAAAGTGTGGAAATTAAATTGTGAAAATTAAGGCGAGAAATTGAAGTGCAGAAAATAAATAGCACAAAATAAAAAGAGAAGAAGAAGAAGATAGGCACATGATATTTTTACATGGTTCAGGAAATCCTATTCCTACGTCCATGCTCCAAGGCCCCCTGGAGATTTTTAATCCCACGATCTTCTTAAGGGTGAAGACCAATCCTTACAATCCCAATTGGCTTTATGGGTGCCAATTAAACCTCAAAAGGCTATATGTTTCGAGATTAAATGACCCCTTAGAATAACTCTCTAAAAAGAGTATAATCTCCAATCTAAGCTCAAAAAAATATAATCTTGCTCACTCAAGAAATTTGCAAGTATGAAGCTCAAAATATTAAAAAAGACTTAGTAGAGTATTGAGAGAGTTTTAAAGGCAAGTCTCTTGGCTATGGATTTTTGTTTTGTGAATAGAAATGAGGTGTATTTATAGAGGAGATGAAGGTAAGGGTTTAGGAGGGAAAATTTCAAATTTTAAATATAGACAAAGGAAATGACACTTCATTCTTAATAAGAAGGACAAAAAATTCCTTGACAAAAGGGCAAGGAATACTCCTACCCAAAATAACACAATATGGTAAAAAAATTATTTGGGTAAGCTCCATCTCTCTTTATCTACTTAAAATTGAAACTTACTTCATTTGTGCATTATTATTATCTCCATCTCATGTATTTTGTCTATTGTGCAGGAGAGATATGATTTTTGGTGTTTAAGTTTTTTATGGATGGAGACTTAATTTAAGGATTGACGTCCCTAAATAAATTGAGCTTTAATAAAGGCAAGTAAAATGAGTAAGCTCCTAATAAAATTACATGAAAGTAAATATCCTCATGATCTTCAATCTTCATGCTTTACGAGCTACTATGAAAATAAATATTTTCATGACTTCAATTAGAATGCCTTATGGTAATTTTGCCAATGGCCTCTGCAAACTTAATTAGATATATTAACAACGTCAATGTTTTGTTATCATCAAAAGTTATTTCATTGAAATATAGGGCTAACATTAAGTTATTTAATTTGATTAAATAAGTTAATTGGAAATTTTTTTGATATTCCGCCCACGAACCGTTCACGGTTCAAACTTGTTTTTAATTGATTTTAAAACCAACCCGTCCTGGAAAGAATAAGAAAGGGAAGAAATCCAAGAGATTGGCCGAATGCCAAGAAGAACAAAAATGGCAACAAGCCCAAGGAAAAATGTTTCCATTGTCAGATTGAAGGTCATTGGAAGAAAAAACTGTAACAAGTATCTCTGTGAGCTGAAAAAGAAAGGTAAATATGATGTACCTGTACTTGAAGCTTGTTTAGTGGATTATAATTATCATCCAAGATACTGGATTCATGAGCCACCAGACCATATATGATCTTCTTTATAAATGCTTGATTCGTCAAAGGAGATGGCTGATGGCGAGATCATTATGAGAGTTGGCAGTGGTGCACTCATGTTAGCAAAAGCATTGGGGACAATCCATTTACTTTTTTGAAATAATTATTTAGTTTTGAATTATGTTTATTATATTCCTGGACTTTCAAGAAATTTGATTTCTATTTCTCTTTTGCATGAACAATTATTTGAAGTTTCTTTAATTGATCATGAGTTTATTATTTCTAAGAATAGATTCAATCTTTGTCATCCAAAAGTATCGAACGGATTATATATACTTAAGCCAATTGAACGTGCGTTATATAATTCTTAATTATTTAAAGTAGCAAAACCCAAAAGTAACAAATGATAAATAGTTTCTCATGATGATGATAACACATATTTTTGGCATCTTAGGTTGGGATATATTAATCTAGATAGGTTAAACATGTTAACAAAGCATGGTGGTTTGAGAGAATTAAAAGTTAAAACTCTTCATGTTTGTGAATCCTATCTAGAGGGTCAAATGACTAAGAGACCTTTCACTGGAAAGGGCCAAAGAGCCAAGGATCCACTTAAGCTAGTGCATAGTGATGTATGCAGACTGATCAATGTACAAGCTAGAGGTGGGCATGCATATTTTCTCACTTTTATTGACTATTACTCAAGATATGGTTATACTTACCTAATGCATAGAAAGTCTAAATTTTTTAGAAAGTTAGACTTTAAAGCTGAAGCTGAAAAGTAATTAGGTAAATCATTGAAAACTCTTCGATCATATCAAGGTAGTGAATACTTGAATTTAGAATTCAAGGATTACTTGCTGGAGTATGAAATCTTATGCCAACTCACAGCACCTGGAACGCCACAGCAAAATGGTGTTTCAGAAAGGAAAAATTGAACCTTATTAGATATGGTTAGGTTGATGTTGAGCTACGCATCACTACCACTTACATTTTGGGGATATGCATTACACACGACAACATACATTTTGAATATAGTGCCTTCTAAGTCTATAAGCAAGACACCTTTAGAGTTATAGAATGAATCTTAACCCAGTTTGCATCATTTCCATATAGAGGGGTATCCAGCTCATGTTCTTAGACCCAAGACTAGAAAGTTAGACTCAAGATCTGAAGTATGCATATTCGTTGGCTATGCTCCAAAGGCTAAATGTGGGTATTTTTTATAATCACAAGGATCAAAAGGTGTTTGTATCGATAAATGCCACATTCTTTGAACATGACTTTATGGAAAACTACAAACCTCAATGCAAAGTAATTCTCGAGGAATTAGAATCTGATGAGATCATATCATCTTCGATAAATGACAAACCACAGAAACCACAGTTCCAGTTGGGGAAACCAGGTGCAATGTCGTAGTGGGAGGGTTATAAGGCTACATATTCACTATGAACTAGATGCACATGTCCAAGTGTCTAAAACTGATAAGGATGATCTATTATCTTATGAAGAAGCTATGGATGATCCTGAAAAGGAGAAATGATAAGATGTCATGAACCAGGAAATGAAATCGATGTATTTTAATTCCGTGTGGGAACTTGTAGATCCACCTGAAGATGTTAGGCCCATTAGATGTAAATGGATCTTCAAGAAGAAAAGAGGTGTATCTGGGAAAGTAGAGACTTTCAAGGCACGACTGATAGCCAAGGGCTATACAGAAAGGGAATGAGTCGATTATGAAGAGACATTCTTCCATGTTGCCATGCTAAAATCCATTCGCATCCTTTTGTCCATTGCTGCTGGTTTAGACTATGAAATATGGAAAATGGATGTTTAGACAGATTTTGTGAATGGATCTTTTGAATAAAGCATCTATATGATGCAACAGAAAGGTTCGTGAAAATGGGGAAAGATCAGAAAGTATGCAAGTTGTTTAAATCTATTTATGAATTAAAACAAACATCTAGATCTTAGAATCTTACCTTTAATGAGATTATGAAATCATATGACTTCGAGAAAAATGTTGGTGAAACTCGTTTTTATAAATACATCAAAGACAAGATAGTGGTTTTCTTAGTTCTTTATGTTGACGATATTCTACTAATTGAGAATGATGCAGAAACTTTGTCCAAGATAAACAAGTGGTTACCTAAGAAATTTTAAATGAAAGATTTGAGAGAGGTGAGCTATATTCTAGGCATCCAAATCCTAAGGGATAGAAAGAACAAGCTTTTAGCATTTTCTCAAGCATTTTATATTGATAAGGTGCTGAAGATATTCTCTATGGAGAATTCCAAGAAAGGTCAACTACCGACCAGGCATGGAATTGCCCTCTCCAATGAGTAATATCCTAATACACCTTAGGAGGAAGAGGATATGAGAAAGGTTCTTTATTCTTCAACTGTTGGTAGCCTCATGTATACCATGTTGTGTATAAGATCAGACATCTGTATGCAGTGGAAATTTTTAGTCATTATCAATTGAATCCATGTTTGGAACATTGGATTGCAGTAAAGCACATTTTCAAGTATATTAGGAGAACGAGAAACTATATGCTTGTTTATTCAGGTGGAGACCTGAACCCCACTTGATATATTGATTCTGATTTTCAATCAGATAGAGATAGTCAAAAGTCGACATTTGGATCAGTATTCACCCTAGGTGGAGGAGTTGTAGTCTGGAGAAGTATCAAACAATCCAACATTACAAAATCCACTATGAAAGTTGAATATTTAGTGGGTTGTGAAGCTGCAAAAGAAGCGGTATGGCTCAGAAAATTCTATACTGATCTAGAAATAGTTTCAAATATGGACAAACCAACTGATCCTGTACTGTGACAACAGTGGGGCGGTAGCTAATTTCAAAGAACCAATTAGTCATAAGAGGGGCAAACACATAAAGAGAAAATACCATCTTGTAAGATAGATCGTGCATCGAGGGGATGCGACTGTTACGAAGAAAACGTCAAATCAGAACCAGTTAATCCTTTTACCAAGACACTTCCTGTGAAGTCATTTGAGGGTCATGTGTGTAACATGGGGTAGAAATAGATGCCACATTTTATTTAGGGCAAGTGAGAGATTGTTGGGGGTTATGCTTTCAAAGCATGTGTATTGACATTTTAATATGAAATTTGATGGTATTACATTTTTCTTATAATTGTTCTTTTAAATTATTGTTGAATAATTTATATAAATATTTAAAAATTCCATATTCATTAATGAAACTATGATCTTGTATTAGTACGACAGGATTATGATCATAAATAATGAATAAAAATGTCAGCAACATATTAATGTATAAAATTTTTAATGAATGGTTTCTAGTACGGTTCACTAAGCGTTATTAATGCACGTGATCTATATCCTGATTATTGATGTGGATAGACATCATAGTGAATGTGCTTTATATAATAATATTATATATGACATGACCGATGTGAATTAATATCTTTATTAATCTATAATTTATCGTAAAGATTTAATTAACACAAATCTGATGATCATATGTAGATTAGTCTGAATCCTGAGTAATCATGAACTCTTATACATATCTACTGGATCTTTTGATTCACTCATTAAGTTTAGTTTGTAAAATAAGCTTGTGACTTTTGTTTTAGAGATGCAATGATGTGGATGGCTAGGAACATGATCTTTCAAGATTTGGAATCTAAATTTTTCTAACGGATCGTATATTGGTTCTCTTAATTGTTAATTCTGGAACTGAATGGTTATTGAGCTCAAATTTATAATACGATTATAAATTAGTTATTCATTAGTGAATTAATGGTACTTAAGGATCAAGAGGTAATTAGAAGGGTAAAATGATATTTTTGACAAACTCTAATTTACGAACCAATAATTGGAGGACAGAACTACGTGAAATGATTATATCAATGGACTACACGAGAATACTCTATAGCTACATTATATAATCTCTAAGAGTGTAATTCCCCATTTATAGTGGAGTGATATAAATAAGATTCTTTAATTAAAAAGTTCAATTAATAATCTGGTTTATTGGAGCTTAAGATTATAGGTCCATGTTCTCTAAGTCACCTCTGTACTACGCAGTCTAGGGTATGAATATTTAGGACATGAAAAAAGGACTGCCTTGCAAAATGAATTTTTATTGTGGGGCAAGTACGTAATTATGAGATAATTATGTGTAATTTATTAATTGAATTATTTATATATAAAATTTGGAAATTACATATGTATATATAAATAATTATATCGATTAATTTTATAATTATCGATAAGTGGGACATAATATATCTAATTTGTGAACTTAGATAATTATAAATTATTATTAGATAATAATTTCAATCAACTATATCTGTTATTTATGAACTAATATATAAGTTAGTTGATAGAGATACTCATGTATGTTATTTTTGGATTAATGGATATCTAGTATTTATCTGATCAAAATAAATATTTAATTTGCAGTAATTGCTACGTCTTAATCACATATTGAGAATCAGAGATTGACATGACTACTGTAGTGACACTACAGTAGTGGGGGTGTAATATTGTAGTGTCCCACGATACTATAGTAGTGCCTCACGGCACTGTGATAACTCATGGCAATTGCAGTACCGTGTGGGACTGCAGTTGTGCACAAATCGTAGTGGGTCCCACTACAATGGTAATTTTAAAATTAAATATTATTTCCAGTTTATCTCTAAAAATCTGATATGTCATTATCTAAAAAAAATTATTATATTGGCCTCATTGTTGACAGAGAGTTGAGAACACAATTGTTGTCAAGGTGAATTCTTTCTGTGATTAAAAAATGATTAAAAAGTTAACAAAAATTATGAAAGAATAATCATCGTATTCTCTTAGAGGATTGTCTCACTAAATTAATCATTCTTAGTAAATCTATATATCTCATGTGTTAAGTACTTCTAGAGATAGAAAAAAATGTCTTTGAATTATTCTACGTGCCCACACGTCCTAGTGTGTTTGAGGATTGATTTGAAAGATCTTAGTGTGGATCTAGAAGTCCGTTGTTTTTGAGAATGCAGAATAGTTGGTTTGTGAGGACGCTTGATATAGATTACATGAGGCATATGATATCTATCCATGTATGTCTTTGATTTAATATATAAATATATAATGGATCTTGAATGAAAATAGTTTTAAATAAAAGTTTTTATTTTGAAAATCGTTGCGCGCGCTTGTTTTCATTTTATTGAAAAAAACATATGATTCACTTTTAATATATTTTTAAAAACCATCACGCCTCCGCCGCATGAACGCCGCGTTTTCCAACATATAGTAACCTTTAGGATAACCAACTTTATTAAAATAGTTTTATTAAATTCTGATAAATGTAATTAATTAGTTATTCTAAGTTCACCTAATTTTGAGTTATGCTCTTTAGAAGATTAAATGAATTTAGACCAATTAGATTGAATTAACCGTTAATTTCACATTCATGGAGTTATTATTTTAACTAGTAATTAATTTAAAATTAATTGATTAGTTAAAATAGAAACACATTATCCTAAAATAGTGAGTGAGAGAAGGTTGGCATGTCAATGTAACCTATAGTCTCCATTATTAGTACAACACTGTGGGGTACAGTGAGGGCCTCGAGATGACTTTGTTTTCATCCCCCTAAGGAAGGTTTCGAACTGGATCCATACCAAGGTTGGACTTCTTAAGAAGATAGGACTAAGTGATGTAGTTTAGTTTTGATCGACCATCAAGTGGCATATTCTAAATCAAGTCATGGAATCAGAAATAATGGGTTACACTTACAAAGTTACAATTAAGCTTTCATGTGAAAAATTATGACTTGACCGAATAAGCGATACCTTATTGTTTCAAGAGAAAATATGAGATATTTTAAGTTTTAATTAATAAGTATAAGAATGTCTCATAAATAGTCTAAGATTAATCTGACCCTAAGGCGGCACGTTAATTGTTGCGTTATTTTATCGTGATTAGTAAATGTTAAAACTTATGTGTTTATTATGTTGCATTCATGCATCACGTTTACTTTTCGAATTCTGGGATATTTATTTCAATTATATTGAACTATGTATTAAGTTATTATTATGTCTACCATGGAAAACCCTATTACTACTTTACTTGCACTTGAGAAATTAAATAGTGATAATTTCATAAGATAGAAGTCAATTTTTTTTTAAACTTGATGTTAATTTGTGAACCACAAATTTGTTCTTACTCAGGAATGTTCTAAGAAGCCTGCTGCCAATGTCCCTAAGAATGTTAGGGATAAGTTTGATGCTTGGATTCAATCCAACAACAAAGCTAAGTGCTATATACTTGTGTGAATCAAGCGCGAAAGCATTAAAACTTCCTATGAGATTATGACATCTTTACAGGTGATGTCTGGGTAGCAGTCTGATCAAAGTCATCATGAGGCTACTAGAAGCTATATGACAACCAAGATGAAGAAATGTACTTTTATGCGTGAACATATTTTGAACATGGTCAATATAATGTATGAGACGAAAGTACATAGGGCTGCCATTGATGAGCGAACTCAAGTTAGTATTATACTTGAATCGTTCACACCTGCTTTTTCTAGGTTCACCACCAACTATGTTATGAACAAGTTGAAATTCAACATGACCCAATTATTTAATGAACTGCAGATTTTTGAGTCACTCAACAAGAGTATGACCAAAGAGGGCGAGGCAAATGTTGTTGAGCAAAAACCTTATTCTAATGTTGTTAAGAACAATAATAGGAAGAACAACAATGGTAAGGACAAGAGTAAGAACAAAAGACGAAAGAAAGCCAAAAATTCACCCAAGGCCAAGGAGAACAAATGAGACATCAAACCCGGGGGAAAATGTTTCCACTATGGAGTTGAAGGTCACTAGAAGAGAAACTATAGCAAGTATCTATCCGAGTTGAGAAAGAAAGATAAATGTGATTTACTTGTACTTGAAGTTTGTTTAGTGGAATACGATTCTTCATCCTAGATATTAGATTCAGGAGCCACTAATCATGTGTTCTTCTCTGCAGATGCTTGACTCGGCAAGAGAGCTTGTTGATGACGAGGTGATACTGAGAGTTGGCATTGGCGTGCTTGTGTCAGCAAAAGCATTGGGGATAGTCCGTCTTAATTTTGAAAATAATTTTCTTCTTTTGAACAATGTTTATTTTATTCCTGGATTTTCACAAAATTTGATTTCTCTTTTGTTACTGCATGAATAACCTTTTGAAGTTTCTTTTATTAATAATAAGTTTTATTTCAAAGAATGGATTCAATATTTGTCACTAAAGTTTCGAATGGACTGGATATGCTTAAACCGACTGAACATGCATTTAATCATTTTAAATTGTTTAAAGTAGCAAATCCCAAAAGTAACAAATGACAAAGCATTTATCATAATGATGATGACACGTATCTATGACATCTTAGGTTGGGACCTATTAATCTAGATAGATTAAACAGGTTAACAAAGCATGGTACTTTGAGAGAACTAAAAGTTGAGACTCTTCTTATTTGTGAATCTTGTGTAGAGGGAAAAATGACCAAGAGACATTTGAAGGGCTAAAGAGCCAAGGAACCACTTGAGCTAGTAAATAGTGATATATGTGGATCGATCAATGTACAAACAAAAGGTGGGTACTTTTATAGTCACAGTGATTAAAATGTGTTTGCATCGATAAATGTCACTTTACTTGAAGACGGCCATATGAAAAACTACAAATCTCAGAGCAAAGTAGTTCTCGATTAATTAGCATCCAATGAGATCATAACAACTTCATCATTAACTGATAAACGATAAACCATAAAAACCAATGTTCATGTTTAGGAAACCATGGTGCAACATCGTAGTAGGAGGGTTGTATGACAACATATTGTCTATGAACTAGAGGCACATTCTTAGTGTCTTATACTGGTAAGGACATTCCATTAACCTTTAAAGAGGCGATGGAAGATCCTGAAAAGAAGAAATGGTAAGATGCCATGAACCAAGAAATTGAATCGATATATTCCAATTCTGTCTAGGAACTTGTAGATCCACCTAAAAATGTCAGGCCTATTAGATGTAAATGGATCTTCAAGAAGAAAATAGGTGTAGATGAGAAAGTAGGGACTTTCAAGGCACGGCTGGTAGCCAAAGGCTATCACAAAGGGAATGAGTCAATTATGAAGAGACATTCTCTCCTGTTCCATGCTAAAATCCATTCGCATCCTTTTATCCATAACTACTAGTTTAGACTATGAAATATGGAGAATGGATGTCAAGATAACTTTTCTGAATGACTCTCTTGAAGAAAGCATCAATATGATGCAACCAGAAAGGTTCGTGAAAAAGGGGCAAGATCAGAAAGTATGCAGGTTGTTTTAATCCATTTATGGATTGAAGCAAGCATCTAGATCTTGGAATCTTACATTTGATGAAAATATTAAATCGTATGGCTTCGAGAAAAATATTGATGAAGCTTGTGTTTATCATCAAAGATAAGATAGTGGTTTCTTAATTTTTTATGTAGACGATATTCTACTCATTGAGAATGATGTAGAAACTTTATCGAAAGTAAAGAAGTGGTTAATTGAGAAATTCCAAATGAAAGATTTAGGAAGAGCTTTGTTATAGGCATCGAAATCATAAGAGATAGAAAGAACAAGCTCTTGGCACTTTCTCAGGCATATTGAATTGATAAGGTGCTGGAGAGATTCTCTACGGAAAACTCCAAGAAAGGCCAATTACCGACCAGACATGAAATTGTCATTTCCAATGAGCAGTGTCCTAAGACACCTCAAGAGGAAGAGGATATGATAAATGTTCCTTCTACTTCAGCCGTTGGTAGTCTCATCAATCCAATGTTGTGTATGAGACCATACATCTATAATGCAGTAGGAATTGTCAGTCGTTATTATCCAAATCCTGGTTTAGAACATTGCATTGCGGTGAAACACATTCTCAAGTATCTTCAGAGAACGAGAAATTATATGCTTGTTTATTCAGATGGAGACCTAAACCCCACTATATATACTGATTTTGATTTTCAATCAGAGAAGAATGGCCAAAAGTCGACGTATGGATCAGTATTCACCCTAGGTGGAGGAACTGTAGTCCTGAGAAGTATTAAACAATCAAGTATTGTAGATTTCATTATGGAAGCCGAATATATTGCTGCTTATGAAGCTGCAAAAGAAACGGTATAGCTTATAAAGTTCTACACTTATCTCGAATTAATTAATAATACATAATTATGTACTTACCTGGAATAAAAATTCATTTACAAGTTAGTCATTTTCTCATGTCCAGAAATATTTACACCCTAGACTGCGTAGTATAGATGTGACTTGGGGACCATGAACCTATAAACCTAAGCTCCAATAAACCAGATTATTAATTAAACTATTTAATTTAATAATCTTATTTATTAATTAAATTATTAGTCTATTATAAATATGGAATTGAACTCTTAGTGATTATTGAATGTATTTAAAGAGTATTCTCATGTAGTCCACTGATACAATCAATTCATGTAGTTCTGTCCTTCAATTATTAGTTCATAAATTCAAACTCTTTCAAATTACCATTTTACCCTTCTAATTACATCTCGATCCTTAAGTACCATTAATTCACTAGTGAATGGCTAATTTATAATCTTATTATAAATTTGAGTTCAATAACCATTCAGTTTCAAAATTAATAATTGAGGAAACCAATATGCGAGTGAATTATATGTAGATCCGTTAGGAAGACTTGGATTCCAAATCTTGTATGATCATGTTCACAACCATCCATATCACTGAATTTCCAAAACAAAAGTCACTAGCCTATTTTACAAACAAACCTTGACGAGTGAATCAAGAGATTCAATAGACATATATAGGAGTTCATGACTACTTAGGATTCAGACTGATCTACATATAATCATCGAATAGATGTGTATTAAATCTTTATTATAAATGGCACATTGATAAAGATATTAATTCACATCGGTCCAGTCATATATAATCTCATTATATAAAGTACCTTCACTGAGATGTATATCCACATCAATGATCCAGATCCAGATCACATGCATTCATAATGCTTAGTGAACCGTACTAGTACTCATTCATTAAAGATTCCATACTTTAATATGTTACTGGTAATTTTATTCATTATCTATGATTGTAATCCTCTCGTACTAATACAAGATCAAAGTTTCATTAATAAATATGGAATTTTCAGATATTTATATAAACCATACAACAATAATTTAAAAGAATATTTATAAGAAAAATGTAATCCTCATTAAATTTCATACATGGGACTTCTAACTGCTGAAGCATAGGGAACATTTCTCATATCATCTTCCTCCTGAGGTGTCTTAGGACATTGTTCCTTGGAGTGGACAATTCCATGTCTGGTCGGTAGTTGACTTTTCTCAGAATTCTCTATAGAGAATCTCTTCAGCACCTTATCAATATAAGATGCCTGATAAAATGCCAAGAGCTCGTTCTTTCTATCCTTTAGGATTTGAATGCCTAGAACATAGATCACCTCTCCCAAATCTTTTATTTGGAACTTCTCAGCTAACCACTTTTTTATATTTGACAAAGTTTCTACGTCATTCTCAATGAGTAAAATATCGTCAACATAAAGAACTACGAAAACCACTCTCTTATCTTGATGTATTTATAAACACATGCTTCGTAAACATTTTACTCAAAGCCATAAGATTTTATAATCTCATCAGAGATAAGATTCCAAGATCTAGATGTTTGTTTTAATCTATAAATGGATTTAAGTAACTTGCACACTTTCTTATCTTGCCCCAATTGTACGAACCCTTCTAGTTGCATCATATATATGCTTTCTTAAAGAGAGCCATTCAGGAAAGCTGTCTTGACATCCATTTGTAATATCTCATTGTCAAAACTAGCGCCTACAGACAAAATGATGCGAATGGATTTGAGCATGGTCACATGGGAGAATGTCTTTTTTTAATCGACTCCCTCCCTTTGTGTATAGCCCTCAGCTACTAATCATGCCTTGAAAGTCTCTATTCTCTCATCTGCACCTCTTTTCCTCTTGTATATTCACTTACATCTAATGGGACTGACATCTTCAGGTGGATTTACAAGTTCCCAGATGGAATTGGAATACATAGATTCCATTTCCTAGTTCATGGCATCTTGTCATTTCTCCTTTTCAGGAACATCCATTGCTTCTTCATAAGATAATAAATCGTCCTTATCAGTGTCTGACACTAAGACATGTGCTACTAGTTCATAGCAAATTGGTTGTCTCACAACACTCCCACTACGATGTTGCACCAGGATTTCTTTGACAGGAATTGTGGTTTCTCTGCTTTGTCGTTTATCAGAAGAAATTGAAGGTGGTATGATCTCATCATCCACTAATTCCTTGAGAACTACTTTGCTATGAGGTTTGTAGTTTTGCATATAGTCATGTTCAAGGAAGGTAGCTTCTGTCGACGCAAACACCTTTTGATCGTTATAACTATAAAAATACCCACATCTAGCCTCTGAAGCAGAGCCAACGAATATGCATACTTTAAACCTTGAGTCTAACTTTCTAGTCTTGGATCTAAGAATGTGAGCTGGACACCCTTATATACATAAATGATGCAAACTAGGTTTGGAGTCATTCCATAACTCTAAAGGTGTCTTGCTTACAGACTTTTCAAAATGTATGTAGCCGTGTGTAATGCATATCCTCAAAAAGCAAGTGACAGTGATGAGTAGCTTAGCAACGACCTAACTATATCCAATAAGGTTCAGTTTATCCTCTCTACAACACCATTTCGCTATGGTGTTCCAGGTGTTTTAAGTTGGGATAAGATTCCACATTCCAGCAAATAATCCTTAAATTCTAAATCCAAGTGTTCACCACCTCGATCAGATCAAAGAGTTTTTAATGATTTACCTAATTGTTTTTCAGCTTCAGCTTTAAAGTCTTTGAACTTTCCAAAAGTTTTAGACTTTCTTTGCATTAGGTAAGTATGACCATATCTTGAGTAATCGTTAATAAAAGTGAAGAAATACTCATACCCAACTCTAGCTTGTACATTGATCGGTCCACAGACATTACTAGCTCAAGGGGTTCCTTGGTTCTTCGGTCATTTCCTGCAAAAGGTCTCTCGATGATTTTACCCTCTAGACAAGATTCACAAACAAGAAGAGTTTCAATTTTTAGTTCTCTCAAAGCACCATGCTTTGTTAACCTATTTAACCTATCTAGATTACTATCATAGTAGTCAATCCTGTTTCAGTGACCGTTTTGGTTTTCTGAAAAAATGAAACGTTTCGGAAAAAAAATTCTAGTCATCTAAAATAATGTTATAAAATTTATTATATATAATATAACTAAGAAAAAAATTGAATCAATAGATTATATCATGCAAATAATAAGTAATTACCATTAAAATTCAACAAAACATCATATTAATGGCATTAAAATTCAACGAAAATATCATATTAAACATCATAATAAGTTAACATGGTAAAAAATACTCTAATTCCTTTGTAATTCAGGAGTATCTCCACTAAACCGATCGCACCATACATCTACAAAAAAACATATTGAGAATAAATTCAATTAAAACAACATCAATTCATAGAAGCATTTCGTCCGAAAAAGAATGAAATTCGGTCGAAACAGGCCGAAATTCAGTCGAAACAGACCGAAATAAATCGAAAGAGGCCGAAATAGACCGAAATTCTGGGTAAAAGATTACAACCCCCTATTTCGTTTCGGTTCCTCGCCAGAACCAGAATGTTTCAACCATTCCGGCCGAAACAAACCGAAACATACCACTATGATTAATGTGTCCCAACCTAAGATGCCAAAGATATGTGCTATCATCATTGTGAGAAACTCTATGTCGTTTGTTACTTTTAGATTTTACTACTTTAAATAGTTTAGAATTATTTAATACGCGTTCAGTTAGTTTAAGCATATACAATCTGTTCATAATTTTTGCATGATAAATATTGACTCCATTCTTTGAAATAATAAACTCTTTATTAATAAAAGAAACTTCGAATAATTATTCTTGCAAAAATGAAAGAGAAATCAAATTCCTTGAAAATCCATGAATATATGAAACATTGCTCAAAACTAAATAATTATATCCAAAAAGTAAACAGATTGTCCCTTTAGCTGACACGAGCGCACCGCTGACAACTCTCAAAACGACCTCGCCATCGCCAGCTCCCTTGACAAATCAAGCATTTGCAAAGAAAAATATACATGATTAGTGGCTCTTGAATCAAGTATCCAGGATGAAAAATCATATTCCACTAAACAAGCTTTAATCGGTGGCCCTAGCGCCGAAAATCCAATTTCAAGTAACAACGCCGGAATTCTAAAAGAATTCCTATTTCTTTTCTTTTTCCTCCATCGTTCGTCTCGTGCATTTTTCATCTTCTCGCGATCGAAATAATTACAATAAATACTCAAAATAAAATTACAAAAATTCCTATGCCCCAAAGCGGCTTACATAAGATCTAAGGAAAAATTAAAAGAACAAAGCCTAACCCAATAATCACCATATAATTAACGATCCATATTTTTCATACATTCAGAAAACATAACCATCCACTCATTCATACATATCTCATATTATATGATTAATGCAAGAAAAATCACACCACATTTAACATATAAATATATAAAGACCGGTATGATACCACTTGTTGGTCGTCTCGGCGCGTGCGCAGCGGAAGCGTCTGGCGCATGGCCATTTAAAAAAATTAAAGTTTTAATAAAAAATGAATCTTTTAATAAAACAAAACTTGCGCAACGCCACGATAATCAAACAAAAACTTTTTATTGAAATTTTTTTCAATCAGTCAGGATCCATTATATATTTATATATTAAATCTATAACATATATGGTTAGAAATCATATACCTCTTGTAGTCTTAATCAAGCGTCCTTGCAAAACCGATCGATCCTCCGTCCCATGAAATCGTTCCAATGATCAGTAGACTCTGAGATCTACATCAAGATCTTTCAAGTCAATCCTCAATGCAGTAGGACGTGTGTGGACATGAGAATATTACAATACACTTTTTCGATTTCTAGATGTTCTCAACTCATGAGATCTAGAGATTTACTGAATGACTTTTGTGAGACAATTCTCTAAAAGAACGTGATGATTATTATTTTAGAGATTTGATTAACTATTAATCGTAAAGAAAAATAACTCTGAGCAATTGTGTTCACAACTCAATTCTCTAATTGATCAACTTAGGTCATTCGAATAAATTTTGTATCTTATTCTAGATAATGGCGTATCAGATATTTAGCGATAATTAAAAGTTAAAAATAATATTTAATTTTAAATTGCTTAATATAGTGAGACCTACTATATAATTGTGCACAATTGCAGTGCCACATGGCGCTGCAGTGTACGGTGAGGCCATGTGGCACTATAGTGTTGCACTCCCACTACTATAGTGCCACGTGACACTACAGTAGTCAATCTCAATCTTCGATACTCAATCAGTGATTGACACGTGGTAATTACTGTAAATTAAATATATATTTTAATCAGATAAATATTTAGATATCAGTTAATTAAAAATTTACATATCGGATTACCCATATCAACTAAATTGTCTGTTATTTCACAAATAGCAGATTTAGTTGATCCACAATATTATCTAAAAGAAATCGATAAGTGTTTATATATATATTAATTTTGAAAATTACACACACACACATATATATAATTCAATTATTTAATTCTTAATTAATTAATAATACATAATTATGTACTTGCCTTAGAATAAAAATTCTTTTGCAAGTTAGTCATTTTCTCATATCTTGAAATATTCATACCCTAAACTGCGTAATATAGATGTGACTTGAGGACCATGAACCTATAATCCTAAGGTCCAGTAGACCAGATTATTAATTAAACTCTAATTAAATAATCAGATTTATTAATTTCATTATTACTCCACTATAAATATGGAATTGAACTTTGAGTGATTATAAAAAGTATTTACAGAGTATTCTCATGTAATCCACTAATATAATCAATTCATGTAATTTTGTCCTCCAATTATTAGTTCGTAAATTAGAACTGGTCAAAATTACCGTTTGACATTTCTAATTACCTCTTGATCTTTAAGTACCATTAATCCACTAGTGAATGACTAATTTATAATCTTATAAATTTGAGCTCAATAACCATCAATTCCAGAATTAATACTTAAGGGAACCAACATACAATCCGTTAGAAAATCTTGGATTTCAAATCTTGTAAGAACATGTTCCCAGTCATCCATATCATTATACCTCCAAAACAAAAGTCACTAGTTTGTTTTACAAATAAACCTTAACAAGTGAATCAAAAGATTCAATAGATATGTATAGGAGCTCATGACTACTTAGGATTCAGACTGATCTACATATGATCATCAAATTGATGTGTATTAAATCTTTATTGTAAACGACACGTTGATAAATATATTAATTCACATCGGTCTAGTCATATATCATCTCATTATATAAAGTATCTTCACTAAGATGTCTATCCACATCAATGATCTGGATCTAGATAACATGCATTCATAATGCATAGTGAACTATACTAGCGATAATTCATTAAAGATTTCATACTTTAATATGTTGCTGACAATTTTATTCATTATCTATGATTTTAATCCTCTCGTACTAATACAAGATCATAGTCTCATTAATAATTATAAAATTTTTAGATGTTTATATAAATTATTCGGCAATAATTTAAAAGAACAATTATAAAAAAATATAATCCTCATTAAATTTCATATCAACATGTCAATACACATGCTTTGAGGGCATAACACCCAATAAAAATATCATCTTGTAAGAGATATCGTGCATCGAAGGGATGTAACTGTTATGAAGATAGCGTTAGATCAGAACCTGGCTGATCTTTTTACCAAGATACTTAATGTGAAGTCATTTGAGGTCATGTGTGCAATATGTGGTTGAGAGAGATGCCACATTTACTTTAGGGCAAGTGGGAGAATGTTGGGCATAGTGCCCTCAATGCACGTGTTTAGACATTTTAAATATGAAATTACATTTTTCTTATAATCGTTCTTTTGAATTATTGTTGAATAATGAATATATAAATATCTCAAAATTTCATATTCATTAATGAGACTATGATCTTGTATAAGTACGCGATGATTAAAATCATAGATAATGAATAAAATAATTCGCAACATATTAAAGTATGAAATCTTTAATTAATGGTTGCTAGTACGGTTAGCTATGCATTATGAATGCATGTGATCTAGATACAGATCATTGATGTGGATAGAAATATTAGTGATGATACTTTATATAATTAGATTATGTAAGATGAGACCGATGTAGATTAATACCTTTATTAACTTACTATTTATCATAAAGATTAATGCATATCAAAACTGATGATCATATATAGACCAGTCTGAATTCTGAGAAGTCATGAACTCCTATACATGTCTACTGGATTATTAATTCACTTGTTAAGGTTTCTTTGTAAAATATGCTAGTGACTTTTGTTTTAGAGATTCAGTGACATGGATGGCTGGGAACATGATCTTATAAGATTTAGAATTCAAGCTTTTCTAACGAATCGTATATTGGTTCTCTTAAGTGTAGTTATTGAGCTCAAATTTATAATACAATTATAAATTGACCATTTACTAGTGAATTAATGATACTTAAGGATCAATAGGTAATTATAATGGTAAAATGGTAATTTTAACCAGATCTAATTTACAAACTAATAATTGGAGGACAAAACTACATGAAACGGTTATATCAATGTACTACACGAGAATACTCTGTAAATATATTAAGTAATCTCTAAGACTGCAATTTCATATTTATAGTGGAGTAATAATAGAATTAATAAATTAGATTATTTTATTAAAAAGTTTAATTAATAATACGAATTATTGGAGATTAGGATTATAGGTCAACGGTTTCAAGTCATCTCTGTACTATACGGTTTAGAGTGTGAATATTTCAGGACATGAGAAAAGGACTGACTTGCAAAAGAAATGATATATTTTGAGGCAAGTATATAATTATGGGATAATTATGTATGATATTTTCCTCTTTTCGTATCTAAAATCAAAGAATTAGTAATACGTTTTCTCTTTGGTATACCTACCAATTAATTGTAATTTTTGAAATTATTATTATATGATAATATCGATTAATTCTGTGTTAATCGATAAGTGAGATAAAATATCTAAGTTATGAAATTAGATAATGTTTAATTATTATGAGATAATAATTCAAATTTTGAATCAATTAAATTTGTTGTTTGAACTAACAGATAAGCTAGTTGATAGAAATACTTAGATAAGTTAATTTTTAAATTAATTAATATCTAGATATTTATTTGATTAAAATAAATAATAAATTTGTAAAAATTACCATGTGGCATGTTTGACTGTCACATGTCAATCACTGATTTTGAATCAGAGATTGATATGGACTGTTGTAGTGCCACGTGGTACTATAATGGGACGTGTCACAATAGTAGGACGTGGCACACTATAGTGCCTTACGGTACTACAGCGGTGCCATGAAACTACAATGTCGTGAGGCACTGTGACTCTTCACTACACATTATAGTGTCATGTGACACTGTAGTGTTGTACAATTACAGTGGGTCTCACTTCAATTGCAAATTTATAATTAATTTATTATTTTATGTAAATCTCTATTGGCTTCAGTGTGCTAACAACACAGTTACAATCCGGGGTGAAATTCTCTGAGATTAAAAGTTAATTGAAAAGCTCTATGAAGAACTTTTAATTATTTTTCGATCAGAATTTTATCTTACAAATTAATCATTCTTGAAAATCTCATGTATTGAGTACATCTAGAAATATAAAAGTGTTCTTGATTTATTCTACGTGCCCACACACGTCCTAGTATGTTTGAGGATTGACTTGGAAGATAGTGGTGCGGATGTCAAAGTCTATCGCTTATGGAATAGCAAGATCGTTGTATTGCAAGGGAACTTGACTGGATTACAAGAGATATAATAGATTCGATCCGAAAAAGTGTTTGTCAATTAAAAAACTTTCATCTTTGGGATCTGCGACGATGTGATCGTTTATCATTTTATAATTTTTTTAAACACCACCACACCTTCCGCTGCGCGTCGCCATTGATTTCAACAATCCAAGTGTCATTGAGAAGATCAAGTACACACTTCCGCTAAGAAAGAGAAATACCACTTCTAGAACGAGCTATCTCAATCCCCATAAAATTATTCAGATCCCCGGATCCTTGATGTCAAACGCTGAACTGAGACATTTCTTGACCCTAGCAATGTCTAAAATGCCATCATATGTTAAGACCGTGTCATCCACATAAACTAATAAAATAACACATTATCCGGTCGAATTCTATTTGATAAAGCAAGTGTGATCAGACGACATACAATGATTTTTTCAGACCATAAACTTTCCCGAAATACTCCCCCTTAACTTGAACCCCCGATGGAGGATCCATATAAATCACCTCATCTGAATCACCATTTAGAAAATCATTACTGACATCCATCTTATGCAAGGGCTAGGAATGAGAGGCAGCAAGAAAGATAATTAGTTGAACAATAGTAAGTTTAGCAACCGAGGAGAATGTGGCAGTATAATCTTTTCCTGGAATCTAAATAAATCCTTTGGCAACCAGATGGGCTTTGTATCGATTAACCATACCATCTGCATTATATTTCAAGTTGAACTTCCAACGACAACAAATTATCTTCTCTCCCTAAGGGAGAGCAACCAAGTCTCAAATATGATTATTCTGTAAGACTGTCATCTCATCATAGAAGTCACCCATTAGGAATCGCTGTAGAATCAATCTGACTAATAAACCCTGAAAGGAACTAGACAAAGCATTATATGAAATATGATTCTCAATCGGGTGGTTGGTAGAGCGAGATAAGAGAAGAATGTTGGAATTATGTCCATAAAATAGGGTGTAATAACTATTTATGAGTATTTAGTTATTTCTCAGACATGTTGTATTATTGAATTTAATGAATAAATATAAGTTTTCATTTAATTAAAGTGTGTTTATAATTTACTCAAGTCCTAGAACTATTATCAACATAAGAAGAGTAAAGACAGAAGGATCTTCCAGACAAACTCTTCTGAATAGTTCAATACGTTATTCGTAGTCTTAGGATCGATTGGGCAATCAAATCTGATTACGACTATTAGATTGAACCAATAGATTCCAGTCTTGGGGTATGAGAGTGGGGATTCACACGATTAACCTAGACGTGTTATGGAACATGTTGAATAGACCGGTAACAAATTAGTTTAGAGCAAAAATCATTTACCTGGCTCTAAGTCTATTTGTTACACCTTAAGGGTATTTTCATAATTAGCTTAGTCCTAAGGTGAATACGTAGCTTAACTTAGTTACTTGCAATATTTGATATGCCAATGGGTAAGTTCGAATTGACGGACAATATCTGGACTGTTGAGATCGTAATTCAACTATGTTGGAGTTACGTGATTCACATATATGAAAACTCATGGTTGGATTACAAAAGCAAAAATATCACCATATGCTTTATTGATGGGTGTTTCTTGGAAAAGATACGAAAATTTGTTTCTTGGGGAATTTGCCGGAATTTAATTTGGGGCTCCAAATCAAAAGTTATGGTAGTTTTCGTTGTATTGTTCAGGAAAGTAAACCTATCAACGCTCTTTGAATTAAATTTTTGAACTATATCATTTATATAGAATTATGTAACACATTATATATCATTGGAAAGATATGTGCGTGCATTTCTTGGAGAATTTTGCAGAACTAGATTCATAGCTCCTGAATAGAAGTTATTATAATTTTAATGAAGATTGTTCAGGAAACCAGATTATGAACAATCACCTTCAAAAATTAAACTGTACTATCTGGGAGAGAATCACATGACAATATTATACCATTAGAAAGATATAAAAATATACCTTTTCGAAATTTTACGGAATTCAATTTGGAGCTTTCAATCCAAAGCTACGGTAATATTGTACATACTGCTCAGAAAAGTAAGGTTATTCATGTCTTTCATATTTAATCTTTAAAATGTACCATTTTATAGTATTACATGACAAATTATGTATTTTAGAAAGTTATGGATGTCTACTTCTTATAGAATTTTGTAGATCTTGATTTAGAATTCCCAGTCAAAGGTTATGGTAATTTTAACAAAGATCATTCATGAAAGAAGATTATACAAAACCAATAATTTCAGAAATTAAAATGTATCAATTGGAAGCCAATTACTTGGCGAATCATATATTATTACAAAGATACAGAAATCAACGACTTGGATAATTTTACGGAATTCAATTTAGAGCTCTCGAACAAAAGTTATGGCATGGTACGCGCAGACTGCTTTAAGGAAAAGTTGACCCGAAATTACAAGACAAATATTTGGTATCAACTCTCTACCTATCTCTTCTCCGGCGAAACAAACAAGGGTTGGCGGACTTTTGGCCTAAGTCTTTGGGAATAGGCAATTTGTAAGTCCTTCTCTCAGAAATGTGTAAAACAAAACAAAGGTCGGCAGTCCTTTGGCCCGAGTCCTTGGAATTGGGTAAAACTTTTTCTCAGAAATGTGTAAAACAAAACATGGGTCGGCGATCCTTTGGCATGATCCATTGGGAGCGGGTAATTTGTATGAACTCAAGACAAGGATCAGCACTCATTTGGCCTAAGTCCTTGGGAGTGGCCAAAACTTTCTCTCAGAAGTGTGTAAAACAAAATAAGGGTTGGCGGTCCTTTGGCCTAAGTCCTTGGAAGCGGGCAAAACATTCTCTCAGAAGTATGTGAAAAAAAACAAGGGTCGACGATCCTTTAGCCTAAGTCATTGGGAGCAGGCAAAACATTCTCTCAAAAATGAACAGAACAAACAAGAGTCCAAGTCTACCAAAGCGGACAACTCATAAGCTCTATTCTCATAAGGAAATAGGGGAAAAGTAAAATAGAGCCATAGTTCTTTATTTGAACTTAAGGCCTTCTCTAAAAAAGAAAATGGGTGATTCATATGTCCTACTCTTAGAAGAAAATAAGGGAATAAGTCCTTGGGAGCAGGAAGTTCATAAGTCATTGGGAGTGGGAATTTCATAAGTCATTCTCTCATAATGAAGACGGGGCCATGGTTCTTTATTTGAAGGCCTTCTCTGAAAAAATGGGCATTCATAAGTCATACTCTCAAAAGAAAATAAGAGTGTAAGTTATTGCGGGTAGTTCATAAGTCTTTCTCTCAGAATGAAGACTGGACCATGGTTCTTTATTTGAACCTAAGTCCTTAGAAGCCGACAATTTATAAGTTATACTCTCAAAGAAAACGAGACTATAATTCTTCATTTTGAACCTAAGTCATTAAAGAATGGGCAGTTCGTAAGTCATTTTTTTCAGAATGAAAATGGGGCAATGGTTCTTTATTTAAACATAAGTTCTTGGGAACGAGCAGTTTATAAGTCTTTACCTCTAAAGGAAATTAAAGTATGATCCTCGGGAATGAATTTAACAACCGGAAAGAAACAGTTATTCTAAAGAGAACTGGGAGCCAAAAGTTTTCTAAGTGTTTAAGAAAGGATTCCGTTGAAAGCTTGAAGTCAGCATAATATCGGGTTTTCATTCCCAAATTTTGCTAAGCCTTTGAATGAAGTACAACAAAAAGGAGTTCAATAAAAGAAAAAATTTCACAAACAAAGTGATAATTATTGATCGAAGAAAAAAGAAAAATATGGAAACGGGAGAAACTCTGTCAATGAGCCCATAGCGAAGAAAATGAGAGGAACTCTACCAATGAACGCGGGGCATCAAACTCAAACCTCTGCGATGAAATTATGAAATAATACACTCATTTTAATAAATTATTATATTATTGTTCTTATATAATATTCGGGTCACTGATCTTACGTATGAGAGAAGGAAAAGAAAAATGAAAAAATGGGAGAAACTCTATCAATAAGCTTATAGTAAAGAAAATAGGAAAAACTCTATCAATGAGCCCGTAGTGAAGAAAACGGGAAAAATTCTATCAATGAGCCCGTAGTGAAAAGAACAGAAAGACAGCAGAAAATGAAGGAGAAGTAATCATCGTCGACAACAAACTGACAAAAAAGTTGCTCGACAATTGCACAACATTTGTAATCGGGAATAGAAGAAAAGGAGAAACCACAACTAACAGTGAACAATCGAAAAGTTGCTTAGAAAAATCTTCGTCACATGTTTCCAAGAAGCGTGTGAGAAAATAAAATGGGTAGACGTAATAGTAATTATTACACTTCACGAATAAAATTCTGTTGAGCGTAACGGGGCCAATGAACAGTCAAATTCTCATATGACACGTGCCAAGATCTAGACCGAAGACTCCATCAAAGAGACGGTAGAACGACCGTAGGATCAACTAGGTGATTATGAAGGGGAGACCAATCAGAAGAAAGTATATGGCTTGCCAATGTGACAATCCAAAGAGAAGGTAATCAAGACCATTAGATTGATCAGACGGTCAAGATTTACTTAGTTGTTAATGTTGATAAGCTAGATCTTAGTGGAATATTCTGTTGATCCTATTTTCAGTTAGAATTGGATAAGTTGTATCAAATTTTATGTAACTGATTGAAGGCTTATAATAGATGCATATGTGACAATATACAAAAGGCACAAACCTACGAGACACTTACATACACGAAATACAAGAGAGTATCAAAAGTCTTCCAGTGATTTTTCTTCCCCTTAAGGGTTTTTACATGTAAACTATTGTGTATTTATTCTCCCATTCTCTCTCTAAACATTTATCTTTATTATTCATTTGTAAATGGTTCCCCATACCAAAAAAATCCTTTTATAAAGTGGTCGGTTTAGAACATGGGTAATTATGAGAAACACCTATTGCAAAAAGTATTTCTAAAAAATATGATTTTTCTAGATTAAGAATTCAATATCTATGACCCACCATTTCTCACTAACTCAGACATGAGATTATCTTTATTACTCATGTTTATCCCATACTCAAATGGTAGGATCTATCAGTTTTAAAATTAAAAAAAATAGACTTGGACCACGAACGGTACGTGGGTGGAATATCAAAAAAAATCTATTTAACTTATTTATTCATATTAAATAATTTAAAACCAATTTTAGTTTGATCATGCATATACAATATTAAAACGAATAGATTAAGGGAAAACAAATTTTCACATTTACTCTATATCGGAGAATTTTTGAACTGGTGGAGCTCCCTCGAGTGTTTTTCGTGTTCTTCAAGCTTTGAGATCAAAATCACGAACTTGATCTTCCACGAACGATTTCTGAATTAGTCTACCAACAACCACCCGTAAATTTCAGAAAAATTTTACATAGAAATTTGAGTGTGGGCTCTCAAAATGAATGAAGAAGAAAAATCAAATCTTCCTTCTTCAGATTAATTTCGACGGCAATAGTAGTGAGAGGAGAAAACGTTTTACTCCTCTTGTTATTATTTTCTTAACTCATTTATTGAATGTGAATAAGAAAAATATTATAGTGAATTGTCTCGTACAATTCACAAGTCATATTCAATTAGTCATTTCATCGAATACTTGGTCAAGTTAATTTATTCACACACCCATCAATAAAACAGAAGGTTATTATTATTTTCGCAATCCAACCAGGAATTTTTATATCTGTGAATCACGCAACTCCTACTTAATTAAATTACAATCCAACAGCCGAAATATTACCCGCCAATTCGAACTCACTCATTTGACATATCAAAGATTGGAACTAACTAAATCAAGTTGCGTATTCACCTTAGGATTAAAGTAATTACGAAAATACTATTATGGGGTAACAATTAGATTTAGTGCTAGTTAAACAGTTTTGAGCTCTAAACTAATTTGTTACTAGTTATTCAACATGTTCATAATATGTCTAGGTTAACCATTTGAGTCTCCACTTTTATGCCCTAAGACTGACATCCAACGATTCAACCTAACAGTCGTAATCAGATTCGATTGCCTAATCAATTCTAAGACTGCGAATATCGTTCTGAATTATTTTAGAAGAGTTCGTCCGGAGACGCTTCTATCATCACTCTTCTTTCATTGACAATAGTTCCAGGACTTGAGAAATTTATAAACATGCTTTAATTTAAAATAAAACTTTCAATTTATTCATAAAAAATTCAGTAATACAAATGTCTTAAAAATAACTAAATACAAATAAATAGTTGTTACATGCTACTTTATGGACATATTCCAACACATTTGGTCTTAGGAATAGCTCATGAGAACATGAATAGAAGAAATGATATCAATTGGACCAAAATGTATTTTGGTGCCAAGGTGTATTTCATACACTCATATGTGATGGATGTTGTCACTTAATTAGCTAAGTGTGATTAATTGTATTAAAATTAGTTAATTTATTATTAGATAATTATTGGATAATTAGTAAATAAAAATAAATTAATTAATAAATAGATAGAGATCAATTAGATTGATGAATTTCGATACAACACAGACTCTAAGTGGATATATACAAAACTCAGCCATTGTGGTTATTTTGGAGGTTTTTGGAAATTTGAAATGTAGGGGTACATTTACAAATTCCTAAAATTAATAACTATATATATGTGATGGCAATTTGATTGCCACGCGAATTGTATTAGATACAACACAACTCTAGAACACAGTAATTGATACTGATCAATACAGTGTATAATCACAAAGAGAGAGAAAAAAAGTTTTTCTCCCCCCACATGTTGTCGCCGAATTTCAAATTGAAGCAAGAAAATTTTGATTTTTTTATTCAATTGTTTTGAGAGTCCACACTCAGTTCCTAAACAAATTCTTATGAAATATATTTCTGAAACTAACGAGTGATTATTGGTGTGAAGAAAATTTGGAGAAATTGGTTTTTGAAAATCGTACTTGGATTTGGTTCTTAAAGGACAAGCTTGAAGATTTGGATCTTGAAATTTGAAGAACGTGAAGAATGAATACAAGGATTCCACCAATTCAGAAAATCTCGGATACATCGCAAAGGTGAAAATCGTTTCAACATTTTTCTATTTATTTAAATATCTGATATGCATGATCGTTTGTTGTTTTGGTTCTTAATTATTCAATTCTATTAATAAGTTTTAGAATTTTTTTTATTTTCTGCCCATGAATCGTTCATGGCTCAAACTTATTTTTCTTTAATTTAAAACCATACATCCAATGATTGGTATCAGAGCCAGGTTCTTGATTATGCATATACATATTTGACATGAACATATCGCTGAAGCCATCACCGAAAAATTCCTGCCCAAAAAAGTCATCCAAAAGTCAGGGCCGTCGAAACGTCGTCGGTCACCACCGCCGCTGCCGCCGTGCCTCACCACCTCCTTACGCCTTGTACCCTGCCCTGCATGGTGACTAGGGTTTGTGAAACTCTAGGGGATAACAATTAGAGTTTAGGAAATCCTGTGATGTTTTGCGATAACCCTTATCCTATCTTTTAACTTTTAAATTTTGAATTTTAAATTTTAGATTTTAAACGGATAAAATATAATTAAAACTCAAAAGATAATTGTCTATTTTATCTTTATATCTTTTGAAGTTTGAATTCAAAGATAATTATCTAATCTATTTAACTTTTTATATTTTGATTTTGGAATTATTAAATTATTTTTCCTTAATTAAAGGGCTTTGATCAAAATTTAAATTTTGAAATTTGAATTTAAATTTTGAAATTTGAAATTTGAATTTGGAATTTGAATTTTAAAATGAGAATGAACTTTTGTAAAGAGTTACAAATTGGTGGAATTTCATGAAGGATAAGGAAACAATTACAGATGTCATGAAGACTAGTATTTAAATTATTATACTTTAATTATTATTCTTTTTACCGTTGTAATTAGAAATGAGCTAATAGTGAGGTAAATTTTATTAATCTCGCATCATCATATAACGTGCCATATAAAAATAGGGATATGACAATATCAAAATGTCATGTAGCATGCACATGCATAATTGTAGTTTAAATTTATAATAGGTTATAAATTAAATACAATGCGAATTTTATAAAAGTTATAAATTTTAAATTAGGATTTATTTTTTGTAAAAGTTTATAATATTACGAAACTTGTTTTTTTAAATTAATAAAGAGTTTTATTTTTTGAAAAAGCAACGAAATATCCATTTTTCTAAAAAATAAGTGGGAGAGTCGTTTACCTTGAAATGTTCCCAAGGTCCTCAACGTAAACTTGATCGTGGCACAAGGAATGGTTTAGAGCTGCCCTATCAGTCCTCTCTGCGGTGGGAGAAACTTTAGAATTGTGTTGCTTTGAGTCATCGAGTTGCTTAAGAAGCTAAAACTTGTAAAGGAAGTGGTGAGGCAGGACCGTCCCTAGATGGACTGTAAGTGCATAGCAACTTTTAAAGCCAATACATTAGTTAAACACTTAGACCGAAGTACATTGGAATCCCTCATAGGGACTAGTCAATGGGGCTAAGGTGACCAAAATCATTGGTGATTGGTTAAGCTAGATGTAGTGACATCTTGAGAAGCGTTAAGCAAAAAAGAGGAGTCTCGATGCGATATGAGGTAGCTTGGACGTTGTCTTTAGATGAAACAAGCTATCATTGTTGATCATATGGAATAATATTTTATTAGATTTTTAAATATTTAAGTATTTGCATCATGCATCATACTTTCCTAAATGATTGAGTATTTATTTCACTGCTTTATTTATTATTTTCAGTAATCATGTCGCTATCTCCACTCTCAACTATCTTAAACGTGAATAAACTTACTGGTGAAAGTTACGTAGGTTGGAAACGTAATCTTGATATCGTGCTGACGGTAGAAAAGCATAAGTTTTTGTTCACCACCCCTTGTCCCCTTGAGCTAATTGTTGAATCGACTCAAGAGGAAAAATATGCTTATGCTTCTTGGTTGCGTTCTGATGAGACGCCAGGTGCTACATCTTGGCTTCTTTTAGCAATGTGTTACAACAACAACATCAAAACATGAAAAGTGGCATTGATATAATGTTGAACATCACCGAAATGTTCAGAAATCAGGGTCAGCAAACCAAACAGACAGCTCCGTGAAACTCATGAACTGTAGGATGAAACCTAGAAGTCCTGTCAGAAAATATATGATGCTGATCATTAGTTATATGAATGAGATGGAGATCATGAGTGTTGAGGTAGATGGCGAGACACAAGTTGATATGATCCTTGAGACTCTGCCTGACACTTTTGAAAACTTCAAACTTAATTATCCGATGAATAAGTTAAGGTACTCACTTCCTGAGCTGATGAAGGAACTACAAGTTGCTAAGAACCTGTTTCTGAAGGACAAGAGGAAGACTGGAGAGGCAAACTTTAATGAAAGCAAGCCTTCCACCTTTGACGCCAAAAAGAAACTCATGAGAGGTTCCAAGAAGGCTAAGAAGCAGAACTCAAAAGCTGCGAAAGGCAATGGCACTACAAAAGTGGACAAGTCGAAAGACAAATGCCATCATTGTGGAGTCGCTAGTCATTGAAAACGCAACTGCCCAGACTATCTTAAGGAGTTGAGATCTAAAGGTATTATACTTTTTATTGAGGCATGTTATATGGATGACTCTACTTTTCCTTGGATTGTAGACTTTGCAACCACTAACCATATATGTTGTTTCTTGCAAGGGTTTAGGGAAATCAGAAGGCTTGACGAATGCGAGTTCAACTTTTGTTAGGGAAATGGAGCACTAGTATCGGTTGTATCTAATAGAACTATTAAATTGTCATTCGATAACCGTTTTATGGTTTTCATGATATTTATTATATCTCAGGTTTTGGGAAGAACCTTATTTCAGTAGCTAGTTTAATTGAGCAAGGATTCAATTTGAATTTCATTGATAAATATATTGGTATTTTTAGAAATGACTACTTAATTACTACTGCACGTTTGATAAATAAATTGTTTTATGAAAACCAATAGTTCCAATGTTATGAAACACTGAAGTGAATGCTGATTCACAAAGGGATAGTAAAAGGTTGAAGTCTGACTCAACCAATCTAATCTATTTGCGGCACTTACGCCTTGAGCATATTAGCCTAGACAAGATTAAAAGACTTACGAAGGATGGTCATTTGTAAACTTTAAGTATGGGATTAGTACCCACATGTGAATCTTGTATAGAAGGAAAATGACCAAGATTCCCTTTTCAACAAAGGGTAAAAGAGCCATTCAATGCCTCGAACTCGTACATAGTGATGTATGTGGGCCATTGAATGTCTAAGCAAGAGAAAGTTATGAATACTTCGTAACTTCACCGATGATTATTCACGTTTTGGACATGTTTATCTAATGCGCCAAAAGATTGAAATCTTTGAAAAGTACAAAGAGTATAAAGCTATGGTTGATAAGCAATTAGAGAAACAAATCAAAACACTACGATCCAATTGTGGTGGAGAGTACTTGCTAGGAGAGTTCGAAGACTTTCTTAAGGAAGAATGTATTCTTTCTCAACTTACAACACCTGACACTCCAGAATAGAATGGTGTGTTAGAGAGAAGGAATCAAATCTGATGGATATGATCATGATGAGTTACTCATCCCTCCCAGATTCGTTCTGGGGATATGCCTTGGAAACAACGACATACATTCTGAACCAAGTTTTGTCGAAGACGATGCCTGGCACCCCATATGTAAGATGGAATGGATGAAAGTCATCAGTTAACCACCTTAGAATATGGGGGTGCCCAGCACATGTTCTGAAACCGAAGACAGGCATGTTGGCCAGTCGATCAGAATTATGCATGTTTGTAGGATATCTCAAGGGAACGAAGAGATACATCTTTTATAGTCCAACTGACAAGAAAACATTTGTTAGCACGGATGCACATTTTCTTGAGGAAGACTATATGAGAAGTGTGGAGCCCAAAAGAACTCTTGTGCTAGAGGGATTATTGAGTGGGATGACACTAACTCCCCAATCAAGAACTATTTTTTATTCAATAATGGAATAACCACAACAAGAACCATAGCCTATGGAGCCTCGACGTGGTGGAAGGGTTGTTAGACAGCCTGACAGGTACATGTCTTATGGAGTTGCCTTAACATGAGTATTAGATAAGGATCATGATGAACCTGTCTCCTACTCCCAGGATATGGTTGGTCCTAAGAAAATCTATAACAATAAGCGATGAACGTTGAGATATAGTCGATGTACTCGAATGGAGTCTGGAAACTTGTAGATCCTCCTGAATGGGTAAACTGTAGGGTGTAAATGTATTTATAAGAAAAAGAGAGGTCCGGAAGGGAATGTGAAGACATTCAAAGTTAGGTTAGTAGCTAAGGGCTAAACCCAAAATGAAGGTATAGACTATGAGGATACCTTCTCCCCGGTAGCCATGCTTAAATCCACCTGAATTCTATTGTTCATTGATGTTGCCCTCGATTATGAAATCTGCCAGATGGACGTCAAGACTTCTTTTTTGATTGAAAATCTTGAAGAGCGCATTTATATGGCTCAACTAGATGGGTTCGTGGAAAAATGCTAAGAGGGCAAGGTTTGCGAACTGCTGAAGTCTATTATAGACTTAAGCAAGCGCCACGGTCGTGGAATATTAAATTTGATGAAACTGTTAAGAACTTTGGTTTTGAGTTAGTAGACGAACCCTGGGTGTATAAGCTGATATATGCTACTCATTGAGAATGGTGTAGGAAAATGATCTAATGTCAAGATTTGGTTTGAAATGCAATTTGATATGAAGGATCTTGGAGAAGCTACATTTGTCTTAGTTATTCAGATCTTTCAAGATAAAAAGAACAAAACATTGACACTGTCTCAAGCATCTTATATTGATAAGGTGATGGATCGCTTCAGTATGCAAGATTCCAATAAGGGATATCATCCTTTCAGACATGGAGTCAGCCTGTCCAATGAAAAATCTCCCAAGACTCCTCAAGAACAAGAATACATGAGAAAGATTCCTATGCCTCAACCGTAGGAGGTCTCATATATGAGATGTTTTGCATTATGCCAGACATTTGCTATGTCGTGGGAGTGGTGAGTCATCTCTAATCTAATCCTAGAATCGAGCATTGGAATGCCGTTAAACATATCCTTAAGTATCTAAGGAGAACAAAGAACTACATGCTTGTGTATTCAGGTACTGACATGAATATGATGGGGTATACTGATTCTGATTTCCAAGCAGACAAGGATTCTAGGAGGTCCACTTCAGGATCGGTGTTCATCTTGAAAGGTGGAGCAGTTTTATAGAGAAGTATCAAGTAATCTTGCATTGTTGATTCAACCATGGAAGCCGAATATGTGATAGCTTATGAAGCTGCCAAGGAGGTTGTATGACTTAAAAAGTTCTTAAAGACTCTAGAAGTTGTTCTAGAAGCTGACAAGCCCATGACACTTTATTGCGATAATAGTGGGGCTGTAGTAAATTTGAAAGAACTAAGGAGCCACATAAGATCCAAACACATAGAGCGTAAGTATCACCTAATTAGAGAGAATGTTGAGTGTGGAGATGTTGTAGTAACACACATATCAGAAGTCAATAACCTGGTAGATCTATTCATGAAGACTTTAAGTAGTAAAATTTTTTATGGTCATCTAGAGGGCATGAAGATATGAAATTTTACACTCTTACTTTAGTCCAAGTGAGAGATTGTTAGAATTATGTCCATAAAGTAGGGTGTAATAACTATTTGTGAATATTTATTTATTTCTTAGACTTTTTATATTACTGAATTTAATGAATAAATAAAAGTTTTCCTTTAATTAAAGTGTGTTTATAATTTACTCAAGTCTTAAAACTATTATCAACATAAAAAGAGTAAAGACAGAGGAGTCTTCTAGATAAACTCTTTTGAAATAGTTCAGAATGTTATTCGCAATCTTAGGATCGATTGGGTAATCGAATCCGATTTATGATTGTTAGGTTGAACCAATGAATACCAGTCGTGGGGCATGGGAATGGAGGTTTAAATGATTAACCTAGACGTGTTATGGAATATGTTGAATAGACCGATAATAAATTAGTTTAGAGCAAAAATCTTTTACCTAGCCTAAATCTAATTATTAAACCTTAAGGGTATTCTCGTAATTAGCTTAATTAGGAGGTGAATGTGTAGCTTGACTTAATTATTCATGATTTTTGATATGTCAAATAAGTGAGTTCAAATTGGCGGATAATATCTCGGCTGTTGGGATCGTAATTCAACTATGTTGGAGTTACGTAATTCACAGATATAGACATTCGTGGTTAGATTGTGAAAGCAACAATATCACCTTATGATTTATTGATGAGTGTGTGAATAAATAAACCGAACCAGGTATTCAATGAATTGAGTCATTGATTAAGACCTGTGAATTGTATGAGACAATTCACTATTATGTCTTTCTTTTCACAGTCAATAAAGGAGTTAAGAAAATAATAACAAGAGGGGGTAAAACGGTAATTTTATATCCCAGCTCTTGTTATTGATATTCACGATGGATAATATGTTAAAATATTTTGTGGACCGTGAAATAAAACAATTTATTTATACCATCATAAAATGTAGCGTACATGAATCAAAAGTTGATTCGGCATCAAACATATAGTGGAGTCGTACGATGTCATGATTAAATATGTCAGAAATTTATAAAGATAATTCGCTGGGTATTTGAATCCTATAGCTCTGTTCATGTGGGTCCATTTTATCTCAAGAATAGCTCATGAGAACAGGAATAGAAGAAATGATATCAGTTGGACCAAAATATATTTTGGTGCCAATGTGTATTTCCTACACTCATATGTGATATGTGTTGTCACTTAATTAGTTGAGTGTGATTAATTGTATTAATATTAGTTAATTTATTATTTTATAATTATTAGATAATTAATAAATAAAAATAATAATTAATTAATTGATTGACATCAACTAGATTTATCAATTGGATTGATGAATTTTAATACAACACAAACTCTAAGAGGATATATACAAAACTCGGCCACGGTGGTTATTTTGGGGTTAGTTTTTGGAAATTTAAAATATAGGGGTATATTTACAAATTCTTAAAATTAATAGCTATATATGTGTGTGTGTGCGCGCGCGCGTGTGTGCGTGTGTATGATATCAATTTGATTACCACATGAATTATATTAGATACACAAAACTCTAGAACATAGTAATTGGTAATGATCAATACAATGTATAATTACCAAAGCGAGAAAATGAGTTTTTCCTCCCCCCCATGTTGCCGCAGAATTTCAAATTGAAAAAAGAAAATTTTGATTTTTTTATTCAATCATTTTGGGAGCCCACACTCAGTTTCTAAGTAAATTCTCACGAGATATATTTCTGAAATTAACGAGTAGTTATTGATGTGAATAAATATTTGGGAAATTGGTTCGTGAATATTGTACTTGGATTTTGGTTCTTGAATATCAAGTTTGAAGATATGGATCTTGAAATTTGAAGAACGTGAAGAACGAATACAATGATTCCACCAATTCAGAAAATCTCTGATACATTGCAAAGGTGAAAATCGTTTCAACATTTTTCTATTAGTTTAAATATCCGATATGCACGATCGCTTGTTGTTTTGGTTTTTAATTATTCAATTCGGTTAAATAAGTTTTCAAAAAATAAATCTATTTTTCTTTAACTTTAAAACCACCGATCCAACAGGAAGATGAGAGCGACGACTAGACACATGAGTAGGAGAGCTTACAATAAGAGGTAAAACATAGGAAGAGACAACATGAACATCCATATAAGTAGGGTTAGTAATAGGAACATCCATAGAAGTAGGGTCAATAGTAAGAATAGGACGAGGAAAATCCTCAACAGGTGAGATATGAGACCTACAAATGGCAAGTGTGCTAAATAAAGGGGTATCCTCCGAGAAGGTCACGTCCAAGAAGTTGAGAAAACACCGAGTGGAAGGATCATAACACCGATACCCCTTATATTTGGGATAGTAACCCATAAAAGCACACTGAAATTGACTTTTCATCCAACTTTGTTTGAGAATGGCATTAATCTTAAACAAAGCAGGCACAATAAAAAAATCTAGGAAGAACGGGAAAAAAGAGTTTTTTTTTTCAGGATGAAGAACACCTAAATGAGTCTTTCCCCTCAAGATCCTACTAGGCACCCTATTAATCAAATGCGTGACTCTCAGAGCAACCATGTCCTGAAAAAGATTGAGGAATAATCATACCCTTTAGAAGACATTGGGTAACACACATAAAATGATGATTCTTGCGCTCAGCTACCCCATTTATTAAGGGTTATACGGGCAAGTAAGCTGTTGGAGAATACCAAGGTTAGATAAATGAGTAACAAAAACACTAGTAATGTACTCCTCCATATTATTAGACCGAATACCACGCACTACAATAAACACCTCAATGAAGTCATATGAACACTCCTCAGCCCAAGGACAAGATAGGTTTTCATTCTTAATCAAGATAGTTCAGAAGCGCGTTGGAACTTTCAGTGCGTCCACTAAAGAATTGCTTATGCACTAGAGGCATCTTAAGGTAGTTAGCAGTAAGTAGTAAATCTAGGGGTTTATAGGCTATTCCAACCACTGCTAACATACTTGATATGAGATATACATAGGCGGTTGAGAGTATTATAATGAGTTATTATCATCACAAGAAAATGTTTAAGCATATTCGAGACCTCACACCTAGAGAATTCATCGATAAAAGTAACACAATAACGGTGTCTAGACATAGAACAACGGGGTACGACACATCATAATGAATTAAGTCAAACATAACAGATGACTTATGCATGCGAGAAATATAAGGTTTTCGATAATAGTTTAGGAGTTCACAAATCTGACATTTAAAATGAAAATGTTTACAAGCATCAACTAAAATGGGAAATAACAGACAGAAAAACTGAAAATTGACATGTTCCAAACGAGCATGCTAGAGGCGTATGTCTTCAGCAGAAAAAGAAACAAGGAAATAAAAAATAGTAGAGGAAACAACCTGTAGCACTAAATCTGGTGGCTGTTTAGGGTTAGGGTTAGAGTTATATTGACTCTGATACTAAATAAAGGAATACAGAGAAATAATGTATCGAGTTAACCCCAAATCCGGATACAGTGAGGTTTTTAAACCCAAAGAACAAGAAAAGCAATAAAAGTAATTACTAAACTATTTTTAAATTTAAACAAGTAAATTAAGAAAACATCTTTATATTCAACAATAATTTTTTAAAAAAAAATTTCAATAAAAAAACTATAAAATTTCAACATAATTTATGAGTTTTAAATAAAGTTATAGCATAAAATCTAAAAAGCACATAATAAAAACTAAAAATACAATTAAAAACTAAAATTTCAATTCAGATGAATTATATGATAAACATAAAAAAACAGCTAGAAACTTAAGTTATGGTTGGATTTAAAAAACTGTAAAAATTCCAAACAGAACTAAAACTTCAATCTTTTAAGTTTGCCGAATCGAATTGAAGACTTTTAAAGAACTGACAAAGTGATCATTTTCAACTATTCAGTCGGTTGTTAAAAGATTGTTCACCCCTAATGGGTGATTTGGGAATTAGATCGGTCAGAAGATTTTGATTTCTATAATTGATTATGCACAATGTTTAGTTCTGCTTTTCTAATGTGGTGAAAAATCTTTAAAATTGAAGATGAAGTTTTGTTGAAGGAATGAATAATTGGAATGTATTTTTCTTTTAATTTTTTTAGCTTTAATTTTATTTGGTTTAAGTGAGTATCTTCTTCGTCTTCTCTATTATGACTAGAGTTCCTTAGTCAGCTGCCCCTGCCAAGAATTCCTTTGTGAAGAAGACGAAGGCCACAGATGGTAAATGGTTAAAGTGAGAACCAAACTACGTCGTTTTGTGAGTTAATTCATAAGCCAAAACAACGACGCTGGTACACTGACATATTTAACGGTTTGAGACGGAATTTGAATTTTTATTTCAAAACCTTATTTTTAGGGCTAGAAATGATGCAAATAAAATATTAAAGTTAAACATGACAAAATAAACTTGTGGGTGCATTTTATGTTTTCCAAAAAAATTGATCGAACAAAGAAACATGGAGAGTCAATTAAAAAAGGAAAAATGACAATAGGTCACTTTATTAGTAATTGACTTAAATAAAATTGAACTAGATAAATAATAATTTCTATTTAATTTAATTTAATTTTAAATTTTTATGATTTGTCTATAATATCCTTATCTCATGTTTTCAACTCAGATATTAGTTATTTTTTCAAATTTTAAATATGGTAACTTTTTTAAACCTGAGTGATTATGATAATATTTATTTAATTAAATATGAATTTTATATTAAGTGAACATTTTATTATTATAAATTTATAAATAATATTTATATTATGATGAAACGTAAGTAAACGTAAGTAGAATATTAACGATCAAACAATATGTATTAACATTTATTTAGGATAATGTATAATATTGTATTAACGTTTATTTAAGATGATATCAACGTTTATCTAGTATATGCTATAATATTTAAAATATTAATGCATAATATGATATTAACGTTTATTCAATATATGATATAAACACTAAAAAATACATTAACAATTAAATTATATGATATGAACAACTTTTTAGAATTATTTAATATTGAATAAATAGAGTGTTAACATCAAATAACATTGTATTAATGTTTATTTAAGATCATTACTACCTATAATATTGTATTAACATTTATTTAATATAAATTATGAACAGTAAAATTTGATGGAAGGGAGATGGAACCTAAGTTTAGAAAAAAAACATGAACGGTAAAATTTGTACTTAAATTAAAAATAAAATTATCTGTAATCTCTATAATTACTCCTACAAATATATGATAATTGATATAATTACTATTTAATTTATTAATTTAATAATATAAAATCTAAAAATATATTATAAATAAGGGTATTTTAGACAATCAACAAGCTATTTATCTACTACACATTTTTTAAGCTAATCAATAATTTAACTCATTTTTTTAGGTTAATCAATAATTTTACTCTTAGAAAGTCATCTATCTACTAAGATTTCTGATTAAAAAAACCAAAATTTGCAAGGCCCAAGCAAACTTCGCTTCCAAAATCCAAACAGCATTAGACTAGAGTGAAGACTGAAAAATATTACAGAGCGAAAAACCTCTAGGAGAGAGAGAGTTTTGTTTTTTAGGAATATTTGGCGCTTCACTTAGCCGCCCTTTCCACGAAGCATTTGGGGTCACGACCACTTAAATTCTCTTATTTCAGGTCTCCGCGGTCGAATCACCCCCGAAAAATCCCCAAATTCAAATCCAAGCCCCCCTTTCTCTCGCATGGTATATTGCAACTGGTTGCCTTCTCTGTAACTCAAATTTTATTTCCAATGGGTTCCCAGCAGCAGTTATCCGCCGTGAAGGTTCCCCCACAATTTACCTTAGCTTTGTTTCTTGGTAAGTCCGTCTGTGCTCAATTTCAGCTTAGAATTTACTTTGGCCTTTTTCTTTCGAGGGTTTTTTAGGGCGCGAAAGTGCTCATGGTTGGAGCCGGAGGAATCGGTTGCGAGCTCCTCAAGACTCTCGCTCTCTCTGGCTTCCAAGACATTCATATTGTAAGTTAATTCCTTGGATGTCCCCCGTAGATTGTTTGAGGATTATAGGGAAATTTTTATTATTTTTTCTCTATAAAGGAGTTTCAGTTGGTTGATGGTGATGGATATGTATTCTGTTGTATTTAGTAGTTGTTCCTAATGCATTTTTTAATACTTACTTGCAGATTGACATGGACACCATAGAAGTTAGTAATCTTAATAGACAATTTCTATTCCGGAAGTCGCATGTTGGCCAATCAAAGGCCAAAGTGAGTAAATTTAGTGGAGTTCATTCTTCATTTTGTAGTCGCATGAGTTATTTATTTTTTATTTTTTCATTTTTCGATATTCTCACCTATGTTGGAAACCAGGTTGCTCGAGAAGCTGTCTTAAGATTTAGACCTCAGATAAACATTACCCCATACCATGGTAATGTGAAGGATCAAGACTTCAATGTGGATTTCTTTAAGCAATTCAGTGTAGTCTTGAATGGACTCGACAACTTGGACGCTAGGCGGCATGTCAATCGCCTTTGCTTGGCTGCTGATGTTCCTCTGGTTGAGAGTGGGACTACTGGGTTTCTTGGGCAGGTGAGTTATTGCTTAGAGTTGTTTGTCAATAACATACCATTTAGCAGCGCAATTTTGTACTCAGACGTATTCCTATATGCTCTGTGTCTGTGCTTTCCCTTACCATCCATTCTTCACTCATTTTATGATGGAGTATTTTAATAAGATGTATATCAAATTAATGGAAGTAAATATATTGCAACTGTTGCTTGTGTTAGTGGTGGGATATTATTTAATTTTTTTGTCTGCTGACAAGGACCATATGAGGAAATTATGATTTCCTTTGTGCCTGAGATGTAAGCTTTAATTTGTAAAAGAGTACGTAAGTATTAGAAACAAGTTTCCAAATTCAATATTTTTTAGTTTTTGTAGCTGTCTTATGTGTATTTCAGTTCTTGGATTACAATACTTGCTGAAGCTTATGCATCTATCCATGTGTCTGTCAGAAAGAAAGAATTATATTATGGGGAAAACTAATATCAACTGCTGCCAATACTATTTACATTGAAGGGTATGGATATGCTTAGATTTCAGGTTATTATTTGTAATATTGTTTTTGGGATCTCCTTGGAGAAACATTTGATGCAGATTCACTACTATCCTCTTTAAGCAGTATCAGTGACTTGTTAAAATATCCTAATAAGATGTGCCCAATATCACTTGAAGAAGAACCACGAATATCTGAAATCTGAGCTTCATTTTGTGTCAATTAGACTTTAGTCTGTTTTCTGCTTAACAACTCGTTTTTGGGTCCTAATTGTTTGGAGCAGGTGACTGTTCATGTCAAGGGAAGAACAGAATGCTATGAGTGCCAGCCAAAACCTGCCCCAAAAACATATCCTGTCTGCACAATTACTAGTACTCCATCAAAGGTACCAATGTCTGGTTATCGTTTCTTGTTTTGTACACACATCTCCAAAGCCAAAATTAAACTTTGAATATTAGTTTCTTTCACTCCCTTATTTTTCCTCTTTTTTGTGGATTAGAAAAATCTGATAGTTAGACAGTGTTGCCACTATGACTATGATTTGCAGTTCTAATGTAATTTCAAAATGTCACTTTCACATATGGTAATAAGCCGCTTCATGCTATACTAATGTTGACTTGAACAGTGATAAAAAGGTGGTTAGCATATTGAAGCATAAAGGATAAAATTGGAGAGGCCAAAGAGTACAGATATATATAAGTCATATCTGAAGGAGCATCCTAAAGCTAAATCATGGTTATTATCCTTTGCTATAGACGAGTAGTCGGAGGCTGAGTTCTTGGATTAGTTCAACTGACAACTGCACCGAGCACTACTAATCCGTGTCCAACTCTTAAGAAATCAACAGATAACTGAAACCTGGATCTACTTTAGTGGAATAACATCGTTAATTAAACTAATTATTGCTATCATATTTGATAAAAAGGATTGTCATTGTCTTACAAACAATATACTGGCTAACTAGTTATTTAACTATGTCTTTCATCATCTGTCAAGGTAAACCTCATAAAATTCTGCTTCTTGATTTCTTTCCTGTGATATACTTGTTTAAATTTTTGCAGTTTGTTCACTCTATTGTTTGGGCGAAAGACCTTCTTTTTACAAAGTTGTTTGGAGACAAGAGTCTAGAGAATGATTTAAATGTACGTTCTACTGATACTGCTAGTTCATCAGATCACACTGAAGATGTATTTGAACGTAGAAAAGATGAGGACGTTGAGATGTATGGGAGGAGAATATATGATCATGTGTTTGGTTATAATATTGAAGTAGCTTTATCCAATGAACAAACATGGAAAAATCGCAATAGACCAAGGCCCATTTATAGTAGAGATGTCTTGTCTGATGAACCGACTCGGCAAAACGGAAATACAGATAAGAACTGTTTGGCCAGTGATCCATCATCAGTTTCAGCCATGGCATCTCTAGGCATGAAAAATCCACAGGACATATGGAGTCTAATGGAGAATTCCAGAATTTTTATTGAGGCCTTGAGACTATTTTTCACGAAAAGGGAAAAGGTTTGGCTGACCTTATTGTTTTATGGTTAAATTGCAGGGTCTTTCAATGTTTTTCCCCTGCAACCCACATTTTTCTTGTTCCATATCTACTACATTATTAATGATGTTAGGAATTTGGGTTGCAGGAAATTGGGAATCTGACTTTTGACAAAGATGATCAGTTAGCCGTTGAATTTGTCACTGCCGCTGCAAATATAAGGGCTGCTTCTTTTGGTATCCCACTTCATAACCTGTTTGAAGCCAAAGGAATTGCTGGTAATATTGTGCATGCTGTTGCAACTACAAATGCAATTATTGCTGGATTGATTGTGATTGAGGCGATTAAGGTGCTGCAAAACGATACAAAAAAATATAGGCATGTGAAGCGTTCTGTACTCCCAACTTATTTCTCCTTTTACATAGGGCATTTCTGAACTTTTCTTTCCCCTACATTTTTTTATCATATTTGAAATAATAGCTCAGTTACTTTAGCACTTTTAAACGTGGAACTAAGAAATAGTTGGCTTGGACTTGAAGCTAATGGGCAGTTGCAAACTTCCAATGATGGAGTTCTTTTTCCTCTTGAACATGAAGTTTAAGGTTGCATAGACTATGTGCACATATTAAACAGAACTACATAGAAATTCAGATGCGTATATATTTATGTTGTCTGCATTTGTGGTGTATAATAATATGTTCAGCAAATGTATCTTCTTTTGACTATATGCTCTAATCTGGCTTGGTGGGTCTATGTAGAATGACATATTGCCTCGAACATCCATCAAGGAAGATGCTACTCATGCCGGTGGAACCATTTGAACCGAACAAATCATGTTATGTGTGTTCTGAGGTAGTTTGAATATTCTTTTTGTGGCAGCTTCGTTTCATTATCTAGTTGAAGTATAATCCATACTTATATCACTTTCTCATGCATATGATGAGAGCAGACACCACTGTCACTCGAGATCAATACTCAATGTGCAAAGTTGCGGGACTTAGTTGAAAAGATTGTCAAGGCCAAGCTTGGGATGAACTTTCCACTTATTATGCATGGGGCAGCACTTCTTTATGAAGTTGGTGATGATCTTGATGATGCCATGGTGGCAAATTATAATGCAAACCTCGAGAAGGTGGATGCCAAACTTTGTGTTTTGAAATGGCTTGCTTCCGGATTGGTCATATCATTGCATTCTCTCTCACACACTCTCTCATATACGCACACTTGTGTCATAATTTGCAGGTGCTATCTGAACTTCCTACCCCGGTTACCAGTGGAACAATACTGACTGTTGAAGATATGCAACAGGAGCTTACTTGTAATATCAATATTAAGCACAGGTACTTCTGTAACCATTATACATCTCCAAGCATTATACATGTCCGAGCTCAATATTCGTAATATTACATGTAAGCATTTTTACACTTTCCTAAAAACTGTGGATGGCTCAGCGGAACTTGTTAAGGTCTTACATCCTTCATTTTCTATAAATTTTTTCCTTTCTCTCTTCTTGGGATTGTTACCTCTTACTTTATACCTTGCATAATCCAACCTTTTTTTTACTGATCTACCAAAAGGAAAATTTGTACCTTGCAATTATTTTTTACCAGTTATCCTTGTTTTGCTCATCTGCCTTCATTTAGTTGTTTAAGAAATCAGATGTTTCTGCCTTAAAAAATTTGTCCGCTTTAACTTAATGGGAATGCTGCATCTGGCTGGATAAAATATGAATTGATCTTTTTTCTTATGAGGACCTCATAGAACTTTTCCCTTGTGAAAATACGTGTTTATATGAATAATTGTGTTTGGGTTTCCATAATGGCACCTGTTTTTGTTATTATTCATCGAGTTACTTCTTAAAATCCCCATCTTCATATCATACAGAGATGAATTTGACGATGAGAAGGAACCCGACGGAATGCTTCTATCTGGATGGGTCCAAGCTCCTGTTCCTTCAGTGGAAAAGGACGATATTAAGTCTGTTGATAATGGCGAAAGCACATCAAGTACATTGGAAACACTGGTGGGAGCTGATATTAATGGGGCCGAAATCGGTTCTTCTGGGAAGAAACGAAGAATCTCGGAGGTTCCTGAGGCCATCAATCACGATAGCTTGTGTACCACAAATGAAACTAATAGCTCCAAGAAATTTGAAATGCTTGACGACGACGACGACCTTGTCATGCTTGACGATGTGGATTCTGGTGCCAACAAGAAGAAAAGGTTGCAATAGTCCTTACTTGAAAACTCAAACAGTATGAAGGCTTTTAACCTAATTTTGTACTGTTAGGGGGGAACAGGGATTCTTTTTTTTTTTTTTTTGGTTTTCACAATTCTTCTTAGGTCTTTTACTTGCAGCAGCCCTTTTTGGAGCTAAGATGACAGTTTAACTTTCACCTCCATCTCCCTTCTGTGATTTTACATCTTAGCATCAATGTGTAATCGTCCTGAGCTAAGTTAGGTAGTTTTGGGTTGTACATTTGAATTGCAAATATCTCAACAGTTTGGAAGTTCAAACTTTTTGTCAAATTATGACCATATTCCCATAAGTTTTTAACAAGAGTCTGTCTTATTCAGTCTATACTTGAATTCACTATAGGCCTTTTTCCTTGATGTAGGCTTAGATCAGTGGATGTTATTATGTTTCTCAAATCCCAGATCAGAAGTATGTATGTGGGCTTTATGTGAATTCTAAGTTTGTAACACTGGTCATTGATGGTAAGAGTTCATATTTTAACAACGCTTTCTTGCTAATGTTAATTAATTTAAAAAATATATATAGCCTATAGGCAAGATGTATTCCCTAAACCAATTTAAGAAGTCTTCCTAAATCAAGTTGCTTTGCCTTTTCTTTGTGATTAATATTAAAACCTATGAATTATTATTTTGCTTTTGGGAAGTTCGCAAATGGGGAACGATACTCGGATTTGTTTTTTCATTAAGGAAAACCGTGATTACCAGTTAAGATAATATAATATTTAGATACCATATGCTCAAAAGAGTTTGAAGTCGATGCAAGCTTCAATCATTCATATGGATTTACATCAACATCTGATTCATAGATTTATTGGTCTGACTATAAGAATCTTCAGCTAAAAATAAAAGAAAAATATATTTTAGACACTCCAATCTCCATTGATATTACTAGGCAAAGTACATTGGGTATTACTATGGAGGAACGTACAAGAATGTCTTCTGATTTCTTCATATCTTCTGCACATTTAACATCTGCAAATGGCATTGATTTTCCTGTGTAATAGTAATAACCCCCATTGATAATCTTCTTCCACATTATAAACCACAATACTCACATTGTTAATTTTACAAACGGCCAACCTTGTTTCATCATTTTCAACATGGATAATAACTGATCATAAATAAAAAGATGCAAGCTAGCCTTTTTCTTGTTCCATTTTCCTTAAATTTTCCTCAAGGAAAAAGATATAGGGAGAAAGAAATTAGGAACACAAATTAAATTATGCAGATGAAGGACACATCACAGTACCGCTCTTTACATATATTTATTCTACAATTCTAAGGGACAAAATAAAGCAAAAGAAAGGAAAAAAAGAAAGAAAGAAAGAAAAGGGAACAGAATATAACAAACGACTGATAATCTAAAGCAAAGAAAACTAAAAGAGATCACAGACTGATGAGTATATAAAGACAAGTCTCCAAATATCGACAGATAAAGTAAAGATTGAGTAAAAGAGTAAGACAGAACTAGTGGGTGGTGCCAGGCAATTTGTCCTTGATCTTCTCCATCATACTCTTCTTCTCATGATGCTCATTGTGTTCACCAACAGTACCAGTAGTGGAGGTTGTGGTTGTTGTAGAAGCAGTGGTGTGGTTGTCCTTGTGTTTTGATCTGCCGCCTGTCAATTTCTCCTTTATTTTTTGGGTCAGCCCCTTCTTTTCTTTCTTCCTCCTTCCTCCTTCTCCGTCATCCTCCGACTGTCCACAAATTCATTCACTCATAATTATAAGTCACGTCAATCATTCATTAATATGAGCTATTAAATACCATATTGAAACATCAGAAACAACGATTATGTGATTTTTGTAGTTCTATTTTTAAACAGATTATAGCAGTTAATATCAGAAACAATAGCCCAGACAGAACATGATACAATCCTGTTTGAGGAGAGGTAAAAACATTAAGAAACATGCATAGAGTGGTGAGGTGTGTGGGGAGTGTTAGAATGATAACTCACAGAGCTGGAGCTAGAGCTTGGACTAGTCGAACGACGGGGCTCTGCACCGCTCTCCCCCTCACGTCGTTTCTCCTCCTCCTGCTTCTCAATTTCGGTAGCCACCCCGGCACCTACAGCAAACACGCCGCCATGAGTTTCACCAGTGGCCTCCCCTTTGCCAGCTGAAATAGCAGAAGGTTGGGTGGTGACGGAGGTGGTGGTGGTAGCAACACCAGTTAGGTGCATGGGGTTTCCGAATTCATCAGTCAATTGAACTGGGTTTCCATGCTCGTCTGTAAGTTGAATCGGGCGTCCATGCTCATCTCTCAAATCTGCCATTTCTTCTAAAATTATCTGTAACGCCTTAAAGGCGCTAATTCAACAATTTGATATTGGGCAATGGAGAGCTCTTATCTGGTTTTAAAAAGTAGGACAATTAAGTTGAAGAAAGAGTGAAGTAGTTTTGCATGTAAACAAGGTGTTCACACGTAACGATACGACAGAGCTGACAAACATCACGTACGATGCCACGTTTGTAGGATTATAAGAGTACGTGTAATTTTGGATTAGGATGTTCTTTGATAAGATGAATATGTTGCGTATCTTTATTTTGTTGTTGAGTAAAGATGTACACTTATATGTTGTCTGAAGTACGTGCAACCCAAAGATATTTTTTATTTGTATTTCACGTACCTTAATTTCTATTAAATAAACTTTATTTTTTATTAAAAATTTTGAACTAGGAAAAATAAATATATAAATTTATCTGATTTATTTGACGTAACATGTAACATGAAAGGAGTGCATCGATTTATCGAGACAAATAAAAAGAACATCTTTTAAGATTTTATTGCGTCTAAAACTCATAATTTACTTTTTCATTGGAGCGATTAAACAATTCTCAATCGGAGGCAAATGAATATAGAAGCAACATAGAGGTACTGGTCTTGGTGTGGTTATTAGAGACTTACAAGTTTAGAATTGCAGCCATGGTTAAAAGATTAGTGTGTTCCATTTCAGTTGTTGCAGCTAAAGCCTGTGCTCTGATGAACTTGGTTGAATCGAATTCTTAACTGGTTATCTATGATCGTTCAGGCTGCTGCTCTACTCCTAGTCTTGAGATTTCACATCTTATCCGACTGTTGTTCTCTTCTATCCCTTTCCGGGTTGTTCTGTTCAACTTACTCCTAGAGTTTGTAAATTTGTGGCTCATAATTTAGCTAAAATGATTTCCATGTTTAATTAGAAGAGTACCCTCTTTCCTTCGAGTATGTGATATTTTTAAGACTCTTTTCAATGTTAATATATCTTTATCGTTTCAAATTAAAAAAAAAAAAAGGAAGCATTCATTTTAGATATTGCTAGCTGAAATTGGAATTTAATTAAAAAAACCCAAAGAAAAAAAGAATAAAAATATAACACAAGCACCACACCATCTTTCTACTAAATACAGAAAATAAAAAATTCAAGGATGACAAGAACATATTGTTTATCTTTCTAACTTCAGAAAAACATTGCAATCTTTCTGAGCTGTTTCCACTCAGCTACTTATTCATATATTTTCATATTTACTGCTAAGCTCTATGAATTCCTGCACAATTATAGAGTAAGAAATGTCATGAACAGATCAAACGACTGAACTAAATGTAAACTACATTTATGTTAAGCAGAGACTACAGAAAATGAACAAAAGAGCAAACTTTATGCAATAGCATCACAAAGACTACCTTGTTCATTATGTTCCATCATGACAAAATAGGTCATAAGGCTATACTGGATTGCACTAATCAATTGATACAGATATGTTTTCACCTTTTCGGCTATCACTATATGCAGAAGAAAGCTGCAGAGAATGTAAGTTTTGATTGTTCCCTTATTTAATGGCTTGAAAAATTAAACGGTAGATATCTAAGATCAACACAAAGTAAACTAAGTTATGTGAAATTGACATACCTTTATGAAATAGATGGGAATTCATACTGCAGGCGACAGCAGGGTCCTAATAATAAAGCGAACCTGGGAAATCACAGCCATGAAGGCGGGATTTTAGTAGCGAGCTATCATAAGATGTAAACTAGCGTTAATATCTTCTTTACTCACAACATGATTTATGTACCTTGCCACCAATTTCCTCTAGAAGCACTGTTTGAATTGTTTCCATTTGGATCATCTTCTCCCCCATCTTTCTTGAACTAAAATTATTCAAGAAACACAATGGCATCAAATTTTTGCGAGTGATCATTCTGTTAGTGCTATTTAAAGTCTAGTTATCGATGATTGACTAAAACAAGACTCACTGTGGGGTATGATCCGGAGTTTTTGGTGCTTGGGGATTCGGAGTAAATGTCCCGCCCACCATAATAAAGAGATGAGCTTAAATGACAAGGTTCCGTGCTTTCTCCATGAAAATTTGAACTCCTTTCCTTGATGGATAAACTACGGCTTGTGCCTTCGCTGCTCATAACTATATATTTCAGAACAACAGAAATGAAAAATGAGATTCTATTCAGCACACTTAATTCTGATATACTGCAAGCCTAACAATATGGCTTCATAGAGAAGTATGAAAATGATGTACATAATGGTAATATTAATTCATGAATGTATTGTTATACTCGAATTATACGAGTTTTTTATGACATGGAAAAGAATTGAAGTTAAAAAAAAAGGCAAAAGAAATAAGAATTTAGCTTGCTCAAGCACCTGGAGTTCCTTGTTTTAGTTGATTTCCATAGGGTGGTTTTTGCCAAGCCTCAGAACTTGAAAAAGTTCTACCCACCACCTGAAATAACAGACGTTGGAAGTTCAATTAAGGTTGTCAATCTGAGTAAAGTAGTTACTCTTCATTGATGACCATTGTCTATATCAACTACTCTGTTACATAAGAGAATGAAATCAGCTGCAAAGAACCAATTTGCGATAAACCAGACCGAAATCTGCCACTTCTCATCCATGTTTATTTTCAAGAGCAAAAGTGTATGGCTATAAAATGGACTTCATTTCAAGAAGTCTACAAGATTGAAATGAAGTCTATAAAGATGATTTGAAAATGAGGTTTTCAATAAAACACATGAAAACAAACGAAACATCATTGTCCTCTATAAAATATGCTTTGACAGTATCCAAGAACGTGTTTGGTAGTAGTATTCAGTAAGTGATTTAGGAATTTTTTAGAAACTTGTTTAAAAACAGTTTTTCAAAATCCGTTAAGTAAAATACATGTTTGGTTTGGTAGACTTGGCATTGGATAAAGTTTTCGTTTCAAAAAATAAAGAAAAACCGAAACACTTACCAAAGGCCAAGTTTCTAGTACCGAGTCCTCAAAATCTGATCGAAAAAAAAGCCATACATAATGACTACTATGCTATGCATGAATTACATTTGAATAAAAGCGTTTCCAAAAAATCCCACCAAATTCAGCATTAAGCTAAAGCAACATAAAAAACCTCCAAAAGTGGAATTGAAATTCCCAATGAGCAGAACCCATTGTTCAAAATCTATAAAGTAAAAATCTGAAAGCATTAACATTAAAGCATTACAAAGCAGTAATTACCATCTGCGGAGATGGAAACATGGAAGCAAAAATTCCAGTTGATGAAGAAGGAGGTGGCTCCTTGACACCGAAAAGATCAGCAGTAAACGATGAAGATGAATACTCCTGCTTATTACCCTCCATTTTCCTTTCTTTCTCACTCAGTCAATTCTACAAACAGACGGTGATCAAAAGAACTAACCCAAATCTTCAACACCCACTTTCAAATCAACCCAATTGAACAAAACAGAGGAAGCAGATCTTTTCCGAGGTTAGGGATGAATCTAAAATCCCTTAAAAATCATCCAAATTTATAACTATCTACAGAAGACGGCACAAGCTGTGCCGCCCAAGTGCCATCATCACCCAAAAGAAAAAGAGAGAGAAAGAAGTCGACCTCTTGCTATTTGTTTATCAAAGATTCTGCAGGAAATTTCCCGTAAAATCGCCTCAACTTTCACACTCTACTGTCTGCTGAGAACATCATTGGATTTAGATTTTCAACAAAATGAGAACATTATGGATAATTGACAAGTGGGGTCCAAATAAATTGTACACCAAGTGGACGTGATCTTTGTGCCACGTATATTCTAGTGGATAATTTTCAGCCTCTCACAAGTCACTCACAACTGCCATTCTTCATTCCTTCATGCTCTCCCTCAGGCACTATATCAGCAGTAGCCAATGGCTGTTGCTGGGAGTGATATTCTTCTTTTTGAGTACAAGTTGATGACGACTTTTGAGAGAAAGATAAGAGAAATGAATGAAATCACTAATAGAGTAGATCCCACCATGTAGATAACTAGATAAGGTTCTTCTCTTAGATATGCCTTTCTTTTTTTCTTTCTGTGTCCCACTTAATTATAGTAAATCTTTAACTATACTGTCACATTACAAATATGGCAAAAAAGAAAACCATTGAATCACTACTTACACAAATAAATGATGCAATGACTCAACTAATGGATCTATTTTGTCTCCTATTCAATCCAACGTGAGAGTTTCTTTTCAAACTTGAATCAGTGGATAAAAAATCAATGTCTCATATCATATCATGTTTTAACTTTTTAAAATTGTTATAAACCTTTTTTTATTTTATTTTTGGTATCAAGCTTATTTTGGTCGTTGATTTTTTATTCGCATAGATCATTCTAACATCATATTTTATTGACATGAACTTATCTAAATCTCTCAAATGATATTCTTATTAAGTCGTTGTATCTTATCTAAGAGCCATCTAAAACTAAAACTCTCTTGAAGTATAGCATGTGAATGTATATAAATATTATTACTATGTATAATTTGTACACTATTTTTTTATGAGAAATTTTGACCGTGCAGGAATAATATCAGAGTACCTCAAATGTGTATTAGGTGTAACTTAAATGTGTTAAGCAATGAGATACCAATAATAAATTTGAGGTATATCTATTAGAATATTACAAATGTGTAGTAAATACGTCAAATGAATTATTGATATCATATTATTCAACATATTTAAAGTAACTCAGTATCACATAAGCTATGTACTGTACCATCCCATTGTATATAGCATCTATTTCGTACCTCAATAGTAGATCACTGAAGAAGATTTGATAGAGAAATTAGAAAAGAAATGTGAGATATGGGAGGAAGATACATGAAATGAAGAAAAGGAAAGGAAGTGAAGAATGGTGGTTGGAGGATGAATTGAAAGTGGGTGATTAGATTAGAGTGAGATTCCATGTTAGATGGAGAGAGTGGTGGTGGTATAATTATTGGGTATAGATAAGAGGCTTATGATTAATTTCATTATTTGAAGGTTGATGGAAGTTTTCAATATTGTGAGGTGTCGAGTTTTCTGAAAAGTGTGATTGTTTGATAATGGTGGTATCATAACTAAATGAGTAATTTTATATTGATCAAATTTTAAATAAATTTTAATTAATCTATTTATATGTTGATATTTATTCAATAAAAAATATTTTATAAAATTATCTGAATAATTTATTTTACTTCAAATAAGAAAAAAAGTTGAGTTTTTTTAGATTAAATAAATAAAATACAGAAAACTGAAGATGGAAGACACTTTTATTTTGTTTAAACATACAAAAAACTGAAAATTAAAAACGTGAGCGGCAGGATTCGAACCTGCGCGGGCAGAGCCCACATGATTTCTAGTCATGCCCGATAACCACTCCGGCACGCCCACCCCTTTGTTGATAAGAACGTACATAAAATATATATTTCATAACAAATTTCCTATTTGTTTTCGTTACAATATCTCCTCCTCACAACTTCATGTACCAAATAATTTCACATTAACTGACACTTTTCTTCCATAAGCCAAGTAATAAATAAGCAACTAGTTTCGATTGACAATGATAGATAGGATTTTCTTAGCTACAATCATAGTTGGTTATTCCAAACGCCAAATTTTAATTTTCATATCATCTGTTAGATTATAAATTGAGAAGGAAATTATTGTGTTTGATCGTATGTGAGAAATATTTGTCAATTAATAATATAATAATTTAAAAAGATATTAAAATTAATTTTAAGATTATAAATTATAGTTACAAGCCCCAATTTCGAGGGGTTTCAAGTTGCCGCAAACTAATCATATTTTCTCAATTTTCCTATAACAAACAAGAGAATGTTCATATGAAAATAATTTTATGATTTCCGTAATATAAATTATCATGTTTGGTTTGCGCTATTATTTTTTGTAATTCTATTATAATTTTCTTATAGTTGACTTATCACGTCTACTTGGAGTAATCTTTAAAGTAGGATACAACTTAATTTACAATCTTCTGAGGTAATTAAATTGCAGCAGAAATGAGACCCTAATTTCCGATACAATTACAATTCTAATATCAAATAAAATTATTTTTGTACCATCATATGAAATAAAACAAATGCATCTTCTTTCTTTCACTATCCCTCTCATTTATTAATTTAATTACAATCAACTTTATTAAAATTTAGTCTGACATTACTAATTTTTTAAAGATTAGTCAAACATAATAAAATTATACCTCAATTTATTTTTTCATAATATAACTGAAATGATATGTAAGTAAATTCTTATTATTTACTCAAATTTACAAGAAATTTAATGCATACCAATTATATCAATCTTAAATTATTATACTCGTGATTATCATGCACAACTAAATATGTCAATTATATTTTATCAATTAAATTGTGATGATTATTCTAGATTGCATAAACTAAACGACTCCTAAGTTTCATCGGTAGCAATTGCCTATCCAACATTGGAATAAAAGGATCCACACACGCTCCATTTGAATTATCATTGCCTAAGAGGCTTAAACATTCTTGTGTTATATTAAAAAATAAGATTTAATTCAAATCATACCGATAAAGTTTTTGTGATTGACAATATTAACTCATTAACTTTAAAATGAATAGTTTTATTCCATTAACTTTCCTCGTTCCCATCCATTTTTTAACGCCTCGATACGGTCTCTGTTAAGATGTTAATAATTTGGTGCCGAAAATGGAACTGCAGAAGCAAGACTAAATTGTTGTTGGTTTCTAAAGCTTTCTTAAGTTTTCTTTACTGTGACTCCATTGTTGGTTTTGAAGTTTACTGACCCATATTCTTGCAGGTAAGTCTGGGTTTTCGACTTTTGTTTTCATCACCCCGTTGTTTTGGTTGGGCTTTTCCATTGCAATTCACGATTCCCCCTAAATGTTAGAGCCAGGGGCTTAAACATTTTCTGAAAATTCGGATCCAATGTTCATTGAATCTGCAATTATTTTACATAAGCTCTGAAAAGACGCAGTTACCTCATCGATGTGCCCACTTGAGTTCCTCTCGGGATCAACCATTTCTGCATCTTCCAATTCCACTACACGTTCGCAATTAGTCTAGACGGCTCGCTATTCTTCTGGTTCATGGGCTTTATATGCGAATTTAGAGTATTCCAATAGTTGTCTTCATTATATGATTTGTTTATTATCGAATCAACAAGAGAGAGCCTAAACTTCAGAAAAAAAACTCGGAGAGAGGGAGTTTTGAAGTCTTCGTTTTGGGTTTTGCAGGGTTAGTTTTGGTGGTTTTGGTTTTGGTTTTCCGTGGTTTGGGCTTTGGTGTTTGTTGCATTTTGGTTTTGAAGATTTGTTTTACAGGTATTTATGTTTTTGGTATGTTTTACATGTCTTCTTCGTCTTCTTTGGAATGGTTTCGGGCCTAGGTCTTGCCGATTTTGTGTGTGTTTTTAAGGGAAATTGTCTAAGTCGTTAAAAAATTGCATGGGTGTGTATTATCGGTTCTATCCGATTCTTAGTATAAAAATTATATCGAATCTAAATTCATGGTCTTAGTAAAATGAAGATCGAACCGATCAATTATATGCATATAAACTGAATCGATTGAACTGTAAAATAATTAAACATTTAGTCAGGTTTTACGGTCCACTCAAAAAAATTCTTTAAGATTTCGTCAACGAATTTAATAATACATATTTCAAAAATTTCTAAGTTTTTCATGGATTACAATATAAACTTATAATTCAGAGTAAACTATAGTTTTACCCCCTGCAGTTTGGGATAGTTTTCATTTTAGACCATTCACTTTAAAAACTGACAGAGTAGACTTTACAGTTATATTTTGCATTCACGTTAGATCTTCTGTAGCGCCTCCATTTAAAAATAATAACGGTCCGTCACGGTCTGCCTGCATGGCATTACATAGCAAGTAGTTTAACGTCACATCATATTTTTAATTTACCCAACCGCCACGTGACAAAATGACGGCGTTAAAATTAACCCAAACTAACCCCTTCCAAAAATTTACACTTATTCAAAAATTTACCACCCAAAACTCAGTCTTCCTCCCTTAGGTGATTAGAATTCGTGAAATCGTCCAACCAAATCTCTTGTTGTGCTCAAAATCGCTTCAAAGTTTTGCTCGAGTTACCATTGGTGGTCGAAGGACTCTGATGAGGTTGGAGCTCTTTGTTTGGAAGAGGTATTTTTTTCAAGTCTGGTATTCGATTTCTAGTATGTTTTGTTCTTCGAGTATTCAGAAAATTAAGGTTCGAGTCTAGTCTTTGAATTCTGTTCTTCGAGTTTTGCTCGTTGATTTTCATAAATTAGGGTTCAGGTCTGGTCTTCGAGTTCTGCTCGAGTTACCAAATTGCTCACTTAGGGTCGATTGTGGTCTTTGAGCTGGATTCATTTTTCCAGAAGTTTCTTTTTGTGGTGATATTGAAATGTGGACAATCAGTTACTTGTGTTTGAGTTTCATTTTGTGATTAAAGATTTTTGGTTGCTGCAACATATTTGTATACGATTTTCTTAATTGGGATTTAGTTCTATTATAACCAACGATGACGCTGAGTAATTTTAAGTGGGTAACGAAAATGAAGGTGTTTGTCTTTATATTCAGTTTGTTGTCTTTGTTAGACAATTGAAGTGCCTGCATAGTTTCTTTTCTTTATTTATTATGTAATCTTGAATGTGTGGTTATCCCTTTATATCATTTTAGGATACAAAAACTCTCATTCTTTGGTTTACGCTAGTTTAATCTGCCTGAGAAGTTGGATCTGGCCATTTCCACATCTGTATTGGTTTCTTTTATATCTCATATGGATTAAGATTGCTTAAATAGTTGAATTAGCTTCATACATGAAGAAGTTTTGTTTATGTTTTATTTTTATTATTCTCCTCTCTTAGTACTTAATACTCTAGTTTGTTTGTGTTTGAACATGATTACCCGATACCCCATTTTTGTTTCTTCCTTATGGTGATGACGAAACCAGTCCAAAATGAAGTTTAAAAATACATTGTTAATTTAAATTTGTATTCATTGTTGCCTTGAAAATAAACTTAATCCTTTTAATTGCAGAGATGGATCCATATCCATTTTCAATTCATGTGTATCATAGTGGTCAATTTGAATTGTCCACTCCTACAAGATACTTAGGAGATAAAATATCTATTTTTGATGACTGTGACTCGAATATGATGTGTCTGCTAGAACTAGATGATATGTTTGATTGTTCTGGTATTGTTGAGTATACTACCATGTGTTATGTAGAGCCTGAGGAGGATATGGATTCTTATTTAGTAGAGATAAGGACTGATAAAGATGTAATAATACATATGTGTAGGGTAGTTCCACCTACTAGACTTATACATGTTTATGTTACACATTCTCCTGAGTCTTTGCTTGCTGGTGATATGAATGTTGATAATGAGAATATGCATGCTGATAATGAAGATGCTTGTAAGCAATATTTTTTTAGTGGTTACAGACCTATCATTCTCCTTTATGCTTGCCATCTCAAAGGTCCTTGTGAAAGTCAGTTAATGACAGCAATTAGTATTGATGGCAATGGTGGTCTTTACCCCATTGCTTGGGCAGTTATGAAGAATGAGTTAAGACATTATTGAGGATTGTTCCTGTATTTAATTACTCAGTGATATAGGAGGCGTGGATGAGTCCAAATAGTGGATTTTTATTTCAAACTAACAAAAGGGTTTGTAAGAGACTTTGGATGGTTATCCTACCTTTGATCACATGTCTTGTGTTAGGCACTTATATGCCAACTTCAAGACCACATAGAAGGATAAGGTTTACAAGGATTACATGTGGAATGCTGCAAAGGCGAGTACCATTGCAGAGTTTGAGAAGAAAATGAATGTGTTGAAGGAATTAGATGAAGCCTCATATACGTGATTCAAAAATCACCCTACCAAACATTGGGCAGAGCATGCATTCAGTGTTTACTCAAAGTGTGACATGTTACTTAATAACTTTGCTGAGAGCTTCAATGCATACATCTTGGAATCTAGGGACAAGCTGATAATGACAATGAATGAGAATATCCGAAGGACTTTGATAAATCAGATACAATAAAAGAGGAGTGAAATTATGAAGTATGATGGTCTCATTGGTCCTAAAATTAAACTGAAGTTGCAAAAGTCTGTTGAGGGTTCTAGAAATTATCAAGTTGTATGGAATGGAGAACATAAATTTGAAGTTGATTGTGGAAGAGACATGTATGTGGTTGACTTGGATGTTAGATCTTGTAGCTGTTATAGACGGAATGTGTATGGTATTCCTTGTGTGCATGTTATACAATGTATTTACTTTATGGGCAGTAACCTTGATGAGTATGTTGATAAGTTCTATCACAAAGAAACAATATTGGCCACTTATTCTCATTTTATACAGCCATGTAATGTGCCAAACCTTTGACCTAAAGTCACCAATGATGAAAATATGGTGTTGCCTCCAAAGTTCAAAAGGCCACCTGGGAGGCCAAAGAAACAAAGAAGAAGAGACAATGATGAGCCAACAAATCCAATGGTGTTGAAGAGAAAGAATGAGACACTAACCTGTAGCAAATGTCACACATTTGGGCACAATAAGAGGACATGTAAGTGGGCTCCAATTGCTGTAAAGAAAAATGTCAGCCCAAGAATGAAGAAAATTGCTATAGGCACCAATAGGGGTGAAAAAAGCTTCATGGGATTCAGATAAGCTTTTACTTTACATGTAATATGTTTTGTTTATGTTCATTTCAATATATATTTGATTTTCACAATACTTTATCTTTTCAGATTCCATCTGAAGCAAGCAATGTTGTTGGAACTCAAGCAAGCAGTTCTGTTACTGCTGCTATTGTAAGTCAACTCTCCATTTAAGCAAGCAATTCTATTACTGCTGCTAGGAGAGGTTGGGGAAGGGGTGGAGGTGCTGCTGTTGGAAGGGAATCTATTTTATAATTCTATTTTATGCTTTTGTAATGTAATCTGGATAGTGTTTGTGATTTTGTTTTATGCTGCTCGATAATATTTTAGTGGATGTTAATAGGTTCTGGTGCTGTTTTTTGTGATGGATTATGCTTCTATGTTGATATGAGAGCTGAGATGTTAATATGGGCAATTTGAACATGTTAATAGGTGCTGTGATTCTTTTTTGGGATGTTAGTATGTTGATATAGGTGCTGCTAGATGCTTTTGTAAACTCTTTTTGAGATGTTTTAAGATGTATTTTGATGGATGCTTTTTTAATAATTAAAACTTATTATTTTAGATATGATTTTAGTTTCAGTTTGGATGCAATAGAAAATCAGAACGGATATGGTTTGATATCGACTTACCTCATCAAACACAAGAAGAGCCCCTACTTCATTACGAGTAGTACGTAGAAAGTGTAGAAATTCCTTTGTAGCATTGTATATGCCTCCTTCACCTTGAATGAGTTCCACAAAAACTGCAGCTATACTCCTACTTTGAATTATTTCTTTTATAGCTTGTATGAACCTTCTTAAGTTCTATGAAGTTTGAAAGTTCTTTGGCACTCATGCCAATTTTAGAAGACTAAAATGCTCATCATAATCAATCACCTTAGGTTTAATGGGATCCTAATTCAATTGAAAATGCTAATTCATAATTGAAGTACTAAATAAATAGAAATGCTCATTCATAATTAATCTATATTGTGGCATCAGTTACACGGAAAGAGTACCAAATAAGTTTACTACTACGTAATGTCATGAACACATCTAGATAAATAGATAAACATTAGCCTAATTTACATAAACCACCATTAACATTTTCTTTGGGGCATCCTATTAATAACATAAACACAATTGCAAGTCATGATAATACTAGAAACAACCACATCCTTTTCATTTTTGACTAATATTGTTCATTCAACAATTTCATATTTTTCTTCAAAAGCTTAATCATTTTCTTTGAATTTGGTAAATCATCTTCGCACCAAGCAAAATATCCACAACATGGATCATCCCCAACCTAATAGTAAAACAATACAATATTAGATAGATATTCTAAAAGTTCAGTAAAACCATAAAATATTATAGCATATGCTCACCAAGTATGCATAACAACAACAAAAATCCTCTCTGGTATTTTTTGTCTCCACGATGTTCTGATTTGAGCAGCAACTCCACAATAGCATAGTGGTAGTCGTCCGCGTCCATGTGAAATAGATGTCGTTGAGGTTGAAAAAGTCATACCAATAATCTAGTACATTTATAAGCCCAACTAAAATAAAGAGTATGAGAAATTAGTAAACATTTATCCTAATCTCGAACTCAAAATTTTTGCCCTAAATCTTGACGAAATCCAAATTCATTTACCCTAATATCTCAAATTTAGAAGCACTAAACACTAAAACAAACATGACAAAATTCATCTTGCAAAAGAAGAAATTAGCATGATAAATTATAACCGAACTACTGATTTTCACCTAAATTTAAAAACCCCAACAACTGATTTTCAACTAAATTTTATCTTACTTGAATTACAAAGATTTTCACCTAAATTTACTTAAGAAATTAATGAGATATTAGCAAAGATTTACCCTAATCTCGAACTCAAAAATTTACCCTAAATCTTGAAGACGCTGCTGCTCAAGTCTGCTCGCGAACGAAGAGGAAGAAGAACTCTGCAAAAATGGAGGGGAGGAGGAAGAATTCTGCAAAAAAAAAAAAACAATAGACATTTTCGTGAACGAGGGAGGAGGAAGAAGAAAGAAATAGGGGAATTAAGGGTATTTTGGGTAATTTATCCCACGTGGTAGCTGGGTAAATTCATGATGTGGCATTAAACTACTTGCCACGTAGGCAGACCGTGACATACCGTTATTATTTTTAAGCGGAAGTGTTACAGAAGGTCTAACATGAATGCAAAATGTAACTAAGGGTCTACACTGTCAATTTTTAAAGTGAAGGGTCTAAAATGAAAACTTCCGCCAACGAAAGAGAGTAAAACTGTAGTTTATCCTATAATTTAAACCACAACATGTAAAGTATATATTAAAGAGAGATGAGAAAAATATAAAAGGAGAGAAATGTGAAAAATGAGAAATGGATAAATGTGATAAACTAAATATGATATATATACATATGGGACGATCAATGATCGATTCGCTCGGGTCGGTTAGGTCCGATCCGGAAGGTAGAAAATTTTTAGACCAATCGAAAGTTTATTTTTTAAATCTAAGACCGAACCGTCAACATTTAGCTAAAAAAAGACCAAACGTATCATTTTCAATTCGGTTCGGATATGTTCGATTTGTTCAATGTTTGCGCACCCTAAAACATAGATATAAATGAGTATTTTTACTTATTTTAAAAGTTAATGGAATAAAATTACCCATTTTAAAATTTATCGGTATGAATTGTCAATCAGTAAAAATTTATGGGTATATTTTAAATTTAACCTTATAAAAATAAATCAGAGAGGTAGGCAAGGTTTAGAATCTTGTCTAGACTTCCCATTTCGAAATGGTTGGAGGCATAAAACTATGTAAAAGAATACTATTCAACCTGAATAGTAACATGAAGTATGTTGTATCTTTTTTCGCAGTGATATCTAATCTTATGTATCAACTCGCCGGAGCTAATTCCAGGCTCTGCTATTACATGACACGATAATACAACTTTTCCGGCCGTGATCGACCAAACATGTAGGTCATGAACATCAGCAACTCCTTTTATGCAGTTGAGGCTGTTCTCTAGCCTTGCTATATCAATCTCCCTTGGTGTTCTTTCCAACAATATGCCAAACACATTTATAAGCATTGATTTAGTAGTCCACAGAGCAACAACAGAGAAAACGAGAGTGCAAATCAAATCAGCCATTAACCAATCTGGTTTTGCCCATATAATTGCTCCAGAAATCATTACCCCAACAGATTGAATCATATCAGCCATTACATGCAAGTAAGCCCCTTGGATATTTATGTTTGACATTTTGATATTGTGTGTTGAAATGGGGACCAAATTACTCGCCTCTTCGTGTTTTTCAAGGTCATGATCATGATCGTGATTATGACAATGATGAGAATGATCGTGATGACTGTGGTCATGGCCAAGCCAACAGACCATGATTAAGTTAATGATAAACCCAAATGCTGCAATTACAAACATCAGCATACCATGTACCTCTGAATTTCTGTGAAGAATTCTGTCAATTGCTTCATAGATCAAGAATCCAGAGATTAACCATATGAGCTGTACTGATATAAGGGCACCCAAGACCTCTAAACGGCTGTATCCGAAAGACTGATGAGGGGTTGCCTTCCAGCCCGCTGCCCATATGGTAAACAAAGATATGGAGAATCCAATGATATCAGTTAGTAAGTGAGCTGCATCTGTTATTACAGCAAGACTGTTGGCCTTTACACCACCAACGATCTCTACTGTCATCACAAGTATGTAGAAAAATATTAGCCCCCATAGCTTTGTTGCTGAATTTGATCTCTGTTCTGACTCCAATTTACTTGTTTTTTGTTGGGAGAAGGCGCAGACAGCATCGCAACATAACCGTGGTGGAATCGAAAGAGAATCATTGTTTTGAGAGATTATTGGAATCTCGATTTCATCGTGGGGATCTGATTTCAGAATCGTAGCCTCATCATGTCCCATCTGTTTTTAGCAATTATATGGTTATTACTGAGGTTTAGTATAAAATACTAGGAACGTTGATAAAAAGTTTGCCCACATTTCCTACAAACATGAGTTTTTCAACAAAAAAAATAATCTATAAAAAGAAAAAGAAGGAAGAGGTTGACAATTTCCGAATTTTGTTTTCAAATTGCAAGTGTAAGACTCCTAATGGTAGATTAGTAACCTATATCACAATCTATAAGCATTATTCCGTTCATTCAAATAATTTTCACCATTATAGGGCTAATTTCAAAATAATCTAAGTTGGGCATGAAGATTGAGCCAACGGGTAACTATATCATAAAAAAAACGCAGGAAAATTTGAAATTCTCTGATATGTTGAAACCCTGGCTGCATATTTGAGAATCCTAAACTTGAGTATATATATTACAAGTCGTTACCTTGCCTCAATAAAGCTCTAAAACTAGGACTGATCACTGAGATTTAATCATCAGAACATGCATAATTGGAAGCAATCGATCATCAAGTATGTTAAAGTATCCTAATTCCTAAGGGTTATAGTGCACTGTTTTAAAAATGCATGAACCGAATCAAGTAAGACAATACGATCAAAATGAATGCAAAGATCGATCCACAAACCCATTTCAATCAAGTCAAATAATTCCAAAAATAATTGAGAAAAGAAAAGCATGAATTGGTCAACATGGAAAAACTTGTAGCTACCTGAGAATCAGAAGCGAGTGATGGGAAAGGAAAATTTCGATCGGTCTGTAAGAGCTTCGAGCTCATAACTTGGGGAATTGGGGACTGGATTTAAATAGGGAAAGGCCGGTCAAATTTGAAACGCAGTCTTTTAATTTTTTTTATTCAATTTTCCAATTTCTTGGAAGAGAACATGGGGAATGTTATCTTAACGTCGTATTGTATTTTCTCTCCGGCACTTTCCGGGAAAATATAAACAAGAGCAACGACCGTATCAATCCTCAGCCGCGCTGTAGGCGCTTTAGATGAATCCTAGATTACGAACTGTAGGTATTAGGTAGACAGGAAAATATCCGTGGCTCATTCGATCAAACGAAAATATTATGACTGGTACTAAAGATGACAAGTGTGTAGGCCTGCCAAACCGATTGAACCGATTTGTTAAAATCAGAATTGGTCTGGCATGATTATAAACAGTATTCGGGTCGGTTAAGGCCCGTGGACCAAATTCTGGCCTTCACAAGCCAGACACTTTAGCTATGTAGCGGCCTGTGAATCAATCATTTTTTGTATCTCAAAAAAATATTCATGGTGTATCTATTTCCCTTATTAAACAAACTCTTTTCCACTAGACTATAACAATTTTTATGAAAATATTGTTTACATTATATTTTATTGTCTTTCAAACACATTTTGTCAAATTCTTTATAAAATATATTTATGAGATAAATGTATTTAATTAAATAAATAGATAATATTTTTTATTTATAATGAATATTTTATTCAATCAAATAAAAATTCATTAAGGATCCACATGGACATGGCCTAACACCAATTAACAAGACACACGAGCATAAAAATACAAACACAACAATTTATAACTCATCATAATGTAGTGTTATAACTTATAGTACACTTCCAACAGTTTATAATCTAACACTAGAACGCATTGCGGTGATAAAATAAGAAACTTAAACAATCTCAAGATTCAAATTTAGTTATTAGAGAAGCTTGTTGAGAGCTCCATGATAAAAATTATAATGCCTCTTCAAACTGCTTGTTCCTCCTCCAAGCTTTTGATGCTTGAAAGTTTGCTCGCAATAATTAAACTTGATGATAATAATTCCAATTTCCCCTCCACTTCCACAAAACATGCCTCAAAGAAATGATCCCATACACTCGGCCTTTGCATTTTTTAGGTTCTGGTACTGGTGGTCGATGAACTACCTTCACTATCTATATATAAAAAATGATTCTGGAGAATAGAGATTTAGGGAAAGAGAGTTAGAAAGAATTGAGTAAAAAAATGAGTATTGAAGGAATTATACGAGACGAGGATATGATTATTTATGGACAAAATTTGAATAATGTATAATTATTTATAGACATGGAGGCTTCGACTGTTTGCATTGAAGCAAGCATTAAATGCAAGCAGCGGTCAATTGCCACCTACCTACTTGCTTTAATCATTAACCCAAGCAGTGGTCAATTGTCGCCCGCCCGCTCACATTAGCAAGCAGTGAAGGACTATCAACGACTATTTTTTTTCATTTAAGTGACTTCGACCACTCAACTCTCTATTCTCTGCCTCTCTCTCAACTCTCTACTCTTTGCATCTCTCTCTACTCTCAACTCTCTGCTCTCTGCTATCTGCCTCTCTCTCTCTCTCTCTCTCTCTCTCTCTCTCTCGACTCTTATTCTCTGCTCTCTCGACTCTTACTCTCTACCTTTTAAGAAAAAAGTAATTTACACATTTATTTAGTTAATTTTTTTTGTTAAATTCTTTAATTACAATGATATGTAATCTCTTTTTTTTATGCAGAAGTTCTCAACCTCTCATCTATAATCTATCTCTATTACACTAATCTTCGTGTTGGTCATTTTTGTTTTATTTATTTTTTTACACAATGGATCCCAGATATCTTGATTACAAAAATTTTGATTTTAGTGAGGAAAGTAATTTTCATCCTGAGAAAAATGAACATTTATCTACTTCATCAACTGTAACTTCTAAACCTAAAAATAAAAGAGTTAAAACCTCTGAAATATGAGAGCATTTTGATATTATATCTATTTAGGGTAGTGAAAAAGTTTAGGACAAAATGTAATCATTATCTATCTGATTATGCTTGGAAAGTTGGTCAAGGAACTGAAATAATTTCCAGACATTTTTTAACTAAGCATGCAAAAGATCACCAGAAAGATGACCCTAAATAAACTCAAATAAATCCATATGGTTTTGGAACTTTTAAATATTCACATGCTAAAAATAGGGAATGTTTAGCTAGATATATAGCGGTTTCTAAACAACCCCTAAGTTATGATGAAGATTTTGATTTAGAAGATTGTTTGAGAGAATGTCTAAATCCTCAATATAAACATATTCCTAGAAACACTGCTGAAGGTGATGTAATTAAACTTTTTTATAAGTTGAAAGACGAATTAGTTCAATATCTTCTTCTTCTTCTCCTTATATGTCTATTTTTATTAATTATTTAGCATATTTTGAGGTAATTTACATGTAATTTTTAAGATTGTTGCAAGTGATTGATAAATAGGTAGGCGCCAACCTAGTTGGGATGTATCTTTATAGTGATATAACTCTCAAATTCAATAGATAAAATAATAACTTTATTATACTTAAAGAGTTAGAGTCTCCATTATTATTATTACTTTTTATAATTATTTTAATTATTATAACAAGTTTTTATATTGAGGTTGTAAAGTAACAAAAAAATTATCTAAGGTTTACAATATAACTTCTATTTGGCTTAATGATATTCATATATATTTCGTGTTCCCATCAAGGTTAAATCTCTCAATCTACAAATTTTGAAAATTTTAACATTTAATAATAAAGCATTGTTCACGAGCCGGCTCAGTTCAAATTAACCGGACTGGCCCGACCCATGATCTCACGGGCCGATCTATATTTCTTACAGGTCAGCGTGAGACTGGCCCGTGAACCGGCTTAAAAAGCCATGGGCCCGGCCCTTGAACGGGCCCGACCCATTTGCCACCACTAACTGGTGTTACTCTCATTTTCTTTACTTTAGAATTTGTAATTTTGGCAAAATCAAATGGTATATCTATTTTCGTAATTTTCACAAAAATTAAAAGGTATATCAAAAATTAGACTTTGTAATTCTCTTTAATAAAAAAATAACCACGGTCATAATGTGTGTATCTATTTATGCACATCAAACTATTGGTAGTTTGATGTAACTATAGTTGCTGAACTAATATTTATGATAATAGTGTGTCTACTTACAATCATAAGTGATTTGATGTAATAATATACGTGCAGTTATATTGTGTCCGTCATTTTTAAGTATGTCTCATAAATAAGAAGATGAGTCATTTTATGTATTTGAAATGAAATTGTTAGATTAATGAAATAAAAGTGTTAGATATGATTTTAAAATTGCTCTAAAATATGATTCAAAAAAATATTCAACCTTCTTTTAAATGTTAGATTATTTTATTTAGAAAGTAGACTTTGTTCGTGAAAAAGTTTCTTTGATAATATAAATTAATAATATAATTGTTCAAAAAAGTAAATAAAAACATTAATGGGATTATAAATATGAAAATCTAAAAAGAAAAAAATAATATAATTGATTAAAAAATAATTTTTTTAATCATTTTATCATGTATATGTGGAAAATGTGATACAATTGAAAGGATAAAAATTCAAAATTTTCATGAATGACATTACCTATATCAAACTTAAACTTTTCGCATACCAAATTAGTGAATCTTGAAATTTAGATTATTAGATATATGACATTACCTCAAAACAAACTAAAAATAATTAGATAACCATATTATTTGCACAAAAACTGTGATATTAATTCAAATAGCAACTCATAGATAGGAATTGAGTATCAAGCCATACTTGAGCTTCTAAGCATGACATAATGTTAAATACATGACCAACAAGAAGTTTGAAAAGTTCCTTAATATGAGAAACGTTAAGGAAAGTTGTTTGAAAAGTTCCTTATTTATATGGATTTTATGTATGAGCAACGAATAGCTGTGATTCAGTAACAATGGTGACCATCATCAACAATTTTCGCCTTAAATATTACAAGAGAATTCTTTAACATTTCCTCTCAAATGCTTGTTCTTTCTCTTAAATTTTGTTGGTTTAAATGTAAAGAATATATGTATAAAACCCAAAGACCTACTTGAACTTTGGTTTCCACTTTTCTCATCAATCATGAGAATGAATGGTCAAACCTTCAACAACAAATAAAGAAGATGTCTTAGACTTTGAATTTATTTCTAGACCATCATTAGAGGTGTTAATGGTCGATTATTTTTTTTACGAAAAATTAAACTGAGTCGAAACATTGAATTAGCGGTAAAATCGAATCGATTCGGCGATAAAATTAAACCGAAACTTTGATTCTTCGATTCGATATTATTAATCAAAAATAAATTTTTAAATAAATATTATATTATATTATTGAAAAAAATAATACAAAATTATAGTTTTATTTTCAGTTCGGTTCAGTTTATAAGAAAATATATATAAAAAATAATATAAATTTTAAGTTTTGGTTCGGTTTAGAAACCACCAAAATCTCGAACCGAACCAAAACTTGAGTTCTCTCATTTTTTTCGAACCGAGCACATATAAAGAACGCTCCTAATCATAATTTACCGGATGCATGTTGAACTAGGTAGTTTATTTAGTTTCTCGGAATTAATCAAGTGTTCAGAGTGATTTAAGCATTCTAACGTAAAAAATTGAATAATTATTCATAATTAATTTTGACTAGGTGAGTATTATCACGAATTGTTTTAGTTGTCATGGTGTCTCTCACTTATTTTCTCTTTTTTAGTTTAAGCAAAAACAGACTTCTAATCCTTCAAGTTTGTAGTGAATATTACAAAATATTTTGGTTGATATGGATTAATTTTCTCAATCAAAATATTAAATAATTTAAAATGTTAAAATTAAAGATTGAACCGATTGTATTGTGATATTGTAAATGAATTATTTTTATGGCAAATGGCTCAAAATGTAAATGGAAAAATCTAAAGAATGTAGTTAATGCTTAAAAGTAGTGTGTATTATTTTCCGTCATTTGATCTGTGCATTGGGAGTACCTAATAGGTCATTTCCTACTAGTCATTTTATAAAATAAAATCTAAATATAAACAAATACTATCCTTCTAGATAACAAAAATGTGATCGTTAACCGCTTGCTCCACGCTGGGTTCCAAATCTTGTTTCTCTATGCATCAACTGCCATTTGTCGGTTGGCAGTTCATCAATCCTTGTATAAATGCACATGTTTCACCCCAGGGGTTTTAAGCTGTTGATGTAAAACACTCTATAGTTAATCTGACATCTTCTACTCTTTGCAAAAGTCGCCCCCTAGTCATTACTTTTCTTCAAAAATGCCATTTTGTTCCGCTTTGTACGGTCATTGAAACATCCTGTCCGTAAATATTTCACAGTCTTTATGTGAAGTGAGTCTCCTCTAATCAGGCTCCACCTGTCAGGTTCTTCCAACATTGTTCGCCCTTTCACGCCCCCATTGTTTACTCTTTCTCTCTCATACATGTAAGTTTTCTCTGTGTTTTTTCCTTCTTTTCATTCTGATCTGTAATGGCGTTACTTCACTCCAACTATTCCTAGGATAAGAAATAGGGAGGAATTTGAGAGATTTATGAACTGATTTTGCAAAGCCTTTCCCAACGGTGTTTCATGTTTCTATTTTGATGGAGAGCTTGCTAACCCACTTCGTTCTCCCGCCGAACTCAATTTTAGAACCATGTACATGGCACTAGGTTTTAGGTTCCCTGTTTCTCATTTGTTTTAGGAATTTTTGTACTACCATGTCTTTTCTTCTGTCCAATTTACTCCAAACACTTACAAGATTTTGTTGTGCTTCGAGTCTTTGAAACGTCTGTATGGTTTAGATTTAGGAATGAATGAGTTTATGTTGCATTACTCGATTAAGAGAAGCAGTGTGTTTTTTTTAACGCTCCAAGAAGCGGTTTGGTTGGCGGTCCGCTGATTTTTGAGCTACGAAAATGGCGATAACTGGTGGAACGTTAAGGCGTTGTTGTGTGTAGTGATGGAACAAAATATTTTCATTAACTAATGATTACAAAAAAATATGAAACGATTACAACGTAATTGCAACATAAACGATTACAGCAAAATTTATCAGATTTAATAAACAAAATTAAATGAAAATGATTACAGTAAAATTAGGACAGAAAATACGATGTAGATCGAGAATTGCTCGAAAGCAATGTCCTAAAGACAATAATCGTCCTCCACAAGGTGCTTGGAGACTACGACGAATCGTCTCTGCATGATACAACGATCTAAGCCAGAGTACAGCAACCGATTACTCTGACCCTCACATAACTCCTTTTGTATTTTCTCTCAATATGCAGTATGCTTGGTGATTGAGTGTTGTTGTAATGTCTTAAAAAACGAAGCTAATGATGCCATATTCTAATATATAACGTTCAAGGCTTGGAGAGCAAGTCAAACATGTAGATAAATTAGAATCAGATTTTTAATGATATTATGGGATAATAGAGATATTTTAATTATCTTCTGCAGATAATTACAGATTCTGTTTGGACATATTTTCTTCATCTCCAAATAAATCAAAGAAAATTTCTTCAAAAATAAATCTTTTGACCGTACCATACCGAACCGAGTCGAGCCGGCCGGCCGGACGGCGGCGGCCCGCGCGTGTGAAGGAAAGACCATGTGCCATCTAGGTTTCCTTCCCCCACAAAATGTGGGGTGCCCTTGGGGTAAGCCCCAAGGCATGAGTGTTGGGTTTATAAACCCAACATTCTATCATTGAGTTTTCAATGTGAGACAAATTCTCACTCTATTTCACATCACACACTTTCATTATTTCTTTGATTTTTCTTCTCTTCTTCTTTTCTCTCCAACAATCCCCCACATGAATGAAATGTGCTCTAACTAGACAACAACATGAGAGAGAACATGATGAGATATGCATCAAGAGATGTGTCTTTTGGATTTGAACCTTCCGTAGTGAGAATTCATCGGATTTATTCTGAAGAACAGTGAACTACGTTCTTGAGCTGAACTTCCTCTGAGATAAACCGAGACAACAAATTTTACACATATCTCATCTTAATACATTTGAGTTCATACGATTTTGTTCATTTTGGTCCTGAACATATCCCACTTTCATAAGAGCTTTAGAGAGATTAATCCATTCAGACCTCTCATAGAAGCGACCCCACTTCTACTCTCATATTGGTGACAACGATTAAGAATATTCTGTCACTACTCCTTTGGCAAGCAGAACATCAATGTCATTAAATACTTATGTATACCCTTTTACGTTGACATACAACACACTAACTTCATATCATAGGAACAGGAAGAAACCATAGGTTTCTCAGTGTTTCAATTTGAATCATCCCTGCCAGTTTGCCTATTGAACCTAGATCTTGGGATCTCCAGTCAACTAGGTTAGGTTACCACCTGAATGATTCATTGAATATACTTTAGCCTCATTCCCCTCGATGTTTGTTTTATTAGTTCCCTTAACAAACCTTTTGTCAGAGGATCAACAATGATTCATTGAATGGACAACAACTGTTTAATGGTATTATGTTTTTGTCTAATATGTCTAGACTTACCATTATACACATTATTTTTCGCTTTAAAGGTTGTAGCCATATTGTCACAGTGGACAAATATAGCTGACAGTGGTCTTGGCCACACCGGAATATCTTTCAGAAAATTCCTGAGCCATTCTACTTCTTCACAAGCCTTGTCCAATGCTATGAATTCTGATTCCATAGTTGAACGAGTTATACAGGTCTGCTTAGTAGACCTCCACGAGATAGCTCCACCACCTAGGGTAAAAACATATCCACTAGTAGATTTAGTCTCTAAACTGTCTGATATTCAGTTAGCATCACTAAATCCTTCTATCACCGGTGGATAGGTTGAGTAATGCAGTCCATATTTCATTGTGAATTTTAAGTACCTTAGTACTCTCACCAATGCACTCAAGTGATCACGTCCAGGATTACTCGTATATCTTGCCAGCCTTCCAACTGAATAGGCTATATCAGGCCTGGTGCAATTCATGATATACATTAAACTTTCAATTATTTGTGAGTACTCCAATTGAGATACTCCAACTCCATTATTCTTCCTTAACTTACAATTTGGGTCGAAAGGAGTTACAGCAGGTTTGCTTTCATATTGCCCAAACCTTTTCAAAATCTTTTCTACATAGTGAGACTGGGTAAGGATATATTCATTTTCAGTTCGCTTTACTTGAATTCCAAGAATGACATCCACTTGACCTAAGTCTTTCATGTCAAATTTAGAATTCAACATCCTCTTGGTAGAGGATATTATATCCTTGTTTGATCCCACTATAAGCATGTCATCTACATACAAGCATACTATGACGAACTGATCATTAGTACCTTTAATGTAGACACACACTCATTTATCTTGAATCCATCAGATAACATTGTATGATCAAACTTCTCGTGCTGTTACTTCGGTGCTTGTTTTAATACATAAAGTGATTTAACAAGTTTACAAACCTTTCGTTTTTGGCCTTTAACCACGAACCCTTCAGGCTATTCCTTATAGATTTCTTCGTCCAATTCTCCATTTAAGAAAGCAGTCTTTACATCCATTTGATGGACTTCCGAAGTATGCAAAGCTGCTAGTGCAATCAACATCCTAATATATGTGATTCTCGTCATTGGAGAATAGGTATCGAAAAACTCTATACCTTCCTTCTGTAGGTATCCTTTAGGTACCAACTGAGCTTTGTACTTTTCAATAGTACCATCAGCTCTTAGCTTTCTTTTGAAGATCCATTTACAGCCTATTGGTTTATTCCCAGGAGGGAGATCAACCAACATCCATGTATTATTTTGCATTATGGAATCTATTTCATTATCGACTGCTTCCTTTTAAAGGGGAGCCTCAGGGTTGGACATTGCCTCCTTATAGGTTTGAGGTTCGGCCTCTGTCAGGTATGTTAGAAATTCTGGGCTAAATGAGGTACTCGTTTGAGCTCTTTTACTTCTTCTAAGCTCAGGTTCAGATTCTTCATCAATCTGAGCTCTAGAAAAACTTTCTTCAAATCATCGTTTGACATTTTGACTGTGTCTTCCTTATTTAAAAGGAAACACATTCTCAAAGAATTCCGCATTGACAGACTCCATAATAGAGTTGGTACTTATGTCAAAAATTTCTGACCTAATAATCAAAAATCTATATGCAGCACTGTTCAATGCATATCCAATGAAAACACAATCTATTGTCTTAGGTCCAAGCTTTACTCTTTTTGGCAAGGGTACTTGTACATTTGCGAAACACCCCCATACTATTAGGATTTTATAGGAAGGTAACTTCCCTTTCCACTCTTCATAAAGAGACTTGTTGGTCTTCTTATGTGGAATCCTGTTAAGTATGGTGTTTACTATAAGCAAGGCCTCTCCCATAAATTTTGGGGTAATCCAGAACTGTTCAACATACAGTTCACCATATCTTTCAGAGTTCTATTTTTCCTTTCAGTCACCCCATTCTGTTGAGGCGTCTAAGATGCTGTAGTCTGATGCACAATTTCATGTAGAGCACAGAATTCAGATAACATAGTGGAGTCATATTCTCCACCCTGGTCAGATCTAAGCACTTTGATATGTTCACCAAGTTATTTTTCAACTTCAGATTTGTATGTCTTAAACATATCGAAAGTCTCATCCTTTGAATGAAGCAGATATACATAACAATATTTACTGAAATCATCAATAAATGTAACAAAATATTTTCTACCTCCCCTACTAGGAGTTAATTTTAAATCACATAAATCACTATGTATTAAATCAAGTAGGCCATTCGTTCTCTCTACAGATTTAAATGATTTTCTTACAAATTTAGATTTTACACATATTTCACATTTATTTTCTTTTTCTAGGTTAAATCTAGGTAGAAGTTCTAAATTAATCATGCGTTGTAAGGAACGAAAATTAACATGACCTAATCTAGCATGCCAAATATTAGAAAGTTCAGCGATATAAATGGAAGAAGCAGCAGCATTATTATTAATAATTGCAGGGGTTACAACAGACACATTAAGTTTAAAAAGACCATCAAAACTATAACCCTTCCAAAAAATATCCCTCCCTTAGTCAGAATAAACTTGCCAGCATCAAAGACAAGCTTAAATCTACTTTTACATAAAAGAGATCCTAAAACCAAATTTCTACGAATTTCAGGCACATGCAGGACGTCTAGGTGAGTAAGTTATTTTTCGGAGGTGAATTTCAGCACAACCTTTCCCTTTCCCTTAACAGCAGCTTCTGAGGCGTTCCCCATATAGAGAACCTCATCTTTATCAACCTCAGCATAAGTTGAAAAGATAGTTCGGTCACTGCACACGTGCTTCGCAGCACCAGTGTCGACCCACCATTCCTTGGCGTCGGTGACCATACAAATCTCAGAAACCATTGCACAGAGATCATCTACCTCTATCATATTTGCTTGGTTCATTTTCCCGCTGTTACGGGTTTGGTTACAATCATTCTGATCTTTCTTAAACCGGCAGTCCTTTTCCCTATGTCCGGCTTCACCGCACACCCAGCAACTGCCCTTAATGCGTTTATCTGAATTACCATTTTGAGCATTGCTCGTCGATGTCTTCCTTTTCTTGTCCGGTGAGCTTTCATTCCGTAGGTTGCCCACATCGCTTTCTTTTCATTTTTCCAGTTGTTCTCCTCTATCCAACAGTAAGCCGAGGCTGTTAAGGAGCAAGAAGTATATGACATGTGCTAATTTGATGTTAAGGAGTGGTATATTAGGGATCTTAATAGTAAGCCGAGGCTTCTAGATTGAAAGTCAATGGGATTCGTGCTAGAGCTGATCGTCGTGTCTAAGAAGCGGTTCGTTCAGACTATGATGGTGAGGATGGAGACTTACATGGCTGAAGCCTTGAAGAAGAAGGAGGAAATAGCTTACGAGTATGATACTACTCAGTTTACACCATCATCTATCTTGATGGGCTCTGTTCAAGCAACTCTGCAATTCGAGCTTACCAAGAAAGTCCCTCCGTCGGTCAAAGATGAGGGAAGCACCCCTGTCATGATTGCTGCCAAAGCTGTCACAAAAGGGGTACTCTCTGAAGTCCGAAGAGACGTGAAGCGATCCCGACCCCTGGCGAAGCATATCATTTTAGATTGAAGCCATTGCTACTCACGTCACCCTATTTTGTATACTAACTAAAGTACATAGTTAAATTATACATCTGTGTATGTGATATGTATTTTTTTATATTTTAAATATTTTTAAATATAATTTGTCAATAAAAGTAAAAACTTTGAAAAATATGCATTTATTTATAATTGAAATTAGAATATCATAATTATAATTATTATGAATTTCATAAGTTTTATTCACCAAAATTTCTTCAATTAAGTTAATTATTTTAAAAAATTATATGATCGCACTCTAGAATACATGTTTTAATTTGATATATTTAGTACATTATTTCTTTGATTTTATTTGACAAATGAATGAAAAACATATTTTGTTAGTTAGTTGAATTTTCTAAATATTTCTTTAAGAAAAAAATAACATAAAATATTATCATATCTATAAATAAAATTTAAGGGAATGAAAATGTGAACAATTTGGTCAAGATATACAGCATTATAATAAATAAGAAAAAAGAAAAAAAATTAACTAATATTAATGCATCACTAATAAACTTATAGGATAATTTGAAAATTATAAATTATAGAATGGACAAAAATACCAACAAAAGATTATCATTATCATTACACTTTTAATATATTAAAAATATTTTGTATTTATTTTCACAATCATTGAAATGACTCTTTCTTTGAATCTCGTTTTGTGGACTGCAAAACTTAGACAACCCTCAACATTTTATCTTGAATAATCAATTGAGATACTCAAAACAATTTCTTGTGGTTTTTCCTCAGGTAAATGCTTCGCATATTTAGGCAGTTTTTATGTTTTAGATTTAAGCAGTCGCTCAGCCTACTTAGAAAGCTTATTTGTTTTGCATCAAGTAGTCGCTTGATATATTTAGGCAATTTTTTTGTTTTGTCTTAAGTAGCCACATACTTAGACAATTTATTTATTTTTCCTTAAGCAACCACATTGCATACTTAGGCAATTTCTGTGTTTCTCCTTAACCCATAATTGACAAATTCGTTTTGTTTCGGAACATTGCGGTTCCGGCGAGGAACCGAAACGAAATGTGAGGGTGTAATTTTTGGCCTCCAATTTCGGTATTATTCATCCTGAATGGAACGCTCCGGTCGAAATTAGTGTGTTTCGCTCGGAACGGGTGAAACTGGAACAAACCGAAACTAGATCTCAAAAATCTGAAAACTAAGCAGAAAATTCATACAGAAAGATAAAATCAAAGAAGCAAGAAGAACTGCACCAAGAGGGAAGATTAGAGCACGAAGATGGAAGCAACAAAGAAAAGGATAAGAAATTGAGGGAGAGAGCCAGAGAGTTGTTCTTCGCAGCATAATTGAGGAAGAATATGAAAATTTTTGGGAAAGTGAAAGCCAATTGTTAGGTTGGATGTAGATATTTTTGGAGAATTGCTGCGGTACATTTGCTGTACCGTACAACATAATTAGTTACCATTAGATCATTACTTGTATCCTCCCACTAAATTATCCTAAAGTCATTTTACCTGATTGACAGCACATAAATAACATGATTCTTTGCTTAAAATTATTGAATTAAGTATTGAGACATTCTATTTTCTTTTATCATTTCCAACCTAATACCTCATTCTTAATATAGTACTTATGATTCTTTCTATGCATGTTTGAATTGTAAAAATGGTAATTAAATATTACTTTTAAGTTATAATCTCTTGAATCAATTAGTTATATTATATATAATAAATTCTATAACATTATTTTAGATTACCAGAAATTTTTTTCCGAAATGGAACACCGGAACATCGAAATATTCGAAACGTTCTATTTTTTCAGAAAAGCAAAACGGTCACCAAAACAGAATTGACTATTATGCCTTAACCAACCGCTTAACGTACTTAGACAATTTTTGTTAAACTCAAATCTTTAACGTCTCTCTTCAAATATTAAATAAGATTCATGTGGGGCCAATAATATCCTTTGTTTAATGCTTTATGTGTTGGAATCTGTGGCGACAAGCAGTTGAAGGTGTGGTGATGTTTAAAAAAATATAAAACAATAAACAATCGCGTTGTCACATATCTCAAATATGAAAACTTTTTAATTGAAAAATACTTTTTTCGGACTGAATTCATTATATATCTATACATTAAATCTAAGACATAGAAATATATAAATTATACCTCTTGTAGTCTATCAAGCATCATTGCAAACAACAGACTTGTAATCTCACGAACAACAGACTACAAGATCCACACAAAAATCTTTCAAACCAATCCTCAAACACACTAGGACGTGTGTAAGCACGTAGAATAAATCAAAGATAATTTTATGTCTCTAAATATACTGAACACGTGAGATTTAAAGATTTTGGAGAATAACTATTATAAGACAAAACTCTAAGAGAATTAGGAAAACTCACATAGTTTTTTGATTAACTTTTAATCACACAATTACACACTGATTACAGTTACAAGACTGTGTCCAGTAGAATAATATCAATGTATATTTTTTAGGTGAAGTCTCATAAGATTTTTTTGGGATTTACATAAATTATTTACAAATGTGTCGTTACAGTGGTTGACATGCGTATTTATAGTGGTTGAATTGTGTATTTACAAATGTGCCATTACAATAGAATAATATCAATTGTAGTGCTACGTGTCACTACAGTAGTCCCTGTCAATCTCAAATTCAAGATCAGTGATTGACATGTGGTAGTTCAATATGCCACTTGATAATTTTTCAAATTTATTATTTATCAGATAAATATCTAGATATCAGATAATTCAAAATTAACTTATTTGATCTCCCAATCAATTATCTTATTTGTAAATTAATCGATTAGATAAACCAAATCAAATTTATTATCTCATAATAATTTAATATTATTTAATTTCATAAATCAAATATTCTGTCTCTCTGATCGATCAACACAAAATGAATCGATAAAATTGTTTAATTGTAATTTTTGAAAATTACATTAAATAATTTAATTAATTAATTAATTGCATATAATTATCTCATAATTATATATTTACCCCAAAAATTTAATTTCTATCGCAAGTTAGTCATTTTCTCATATCCTGAAATATTCGCACCCTAAATTATCTAAGTTTCAATAAACCAGAATATTAATTAAAATCTTTAATTAAATAATATTATTTATTAATTCTATTATTACTCCACTATATATATAAAATTACACGCTTAGTAATTACATAATATATTTACAGAGTATTCTCGTGTAGTCCATTGATATAATCACTTCATGTAGTTGTGCCATCCAATTATTGATTCGTAAATTAGAGCTGATCAAATTATCATTTTACCCTTCTAATTACCTCTTGATCCTTAAGTACCATTAATTCACTAGTCAATGATCAATTTATAACCGTATTATAAATTTAAGTTTAATAACCATTCAGTTCTAGAAATAACACTTAATGAAATCAATATACGATCCATTAGGAAAACTTGGATTCTAAATCTTATAAGATCATGTTCTCAGTCATCCATGTCATTGAATCTCCAAAACAAAAGTCATTAGCCTATTTACAAACAAACCTTAACGAGTGAATCAAAAGATCCAGTATACATGCATAGGAGTTCATGACTACTCTAGATTCAGACTTATCTACATATGATCATAAGTTTTGATGTGTATTAAATCTTTATGATAAACGGTAAGTTAATAAAGATATTAATATACATCGGCCCTGTCTTATGTAATCTAATTATATAAAGTACATTCACTAATATGGCTATCCACATTAATGATCCAGATCTAAATTACATACATTTATAATGTCTAGTGAACCGTACTAGCAATCATTCGTTAAAAATTTCATACTTTAAAATGGTACAAACTATTTTATTCATTATCTATGATCTTAATCTTCTCGTACTTGTACAAGATCATAGCCTCATAAATGAATATGTAATTTTTAGATATTTATATATAAATTATTCAACAATAATTAAAAAAAAACAATTATAAGAAAAATGTAATTTCATTGATTTTATATTAAAAATGTTTAAACACATGCTCTGATGGCGCTATGCCCAACAATCTCACATTTGCCCTAAATAAAATGTGACATCTCTCTCAACCCCATATTGTGCACATGGCCCTCAAATGACTTCATAGGTAGTGTCTAGGTAAAACGATCAACCAGGTTCTGATCTGACACTATCGTCATAACAGTCACATCCACTCAATGCAAGATCTCTCTTAGAAGATGATATTTCCTTTAAATGTGCTTGCCCCTCTTGTGACTCCTTGGTTCTTTGGAATTATCTATCACCCCACTATTGTCACAGTACATGATGAGTGGCTTGTCCATATTTGGAACTACTTCCAAATCAATGTAGAACTTTTTGATCTATATCGCTTCTTTCACAACTTCACAAGCCGCTATATATTCGTCTTCCATAATGGCATCTGCAATATTGGATTGTTTAACACTTCTCCATACTATAGCTCTTCCACCTAGGGTGAATATCGATCCAGATGTAAACTTTCGACTATCCATATCTGATTGAAAATCAGAATCAGTATATCTAGTAAAGTTCAGGTCTCCACCTGAATAAACAAGCATATAATTTCTCGTTCTCTGAAGATACTTGAGAATTTGCGTTACTCCAATCTAATGTTCTAAACCAGGATTTGATTGATAACGACTGACAATTCGTACTGCATAACAGATGTTTGGTCTCGCACACAACATTGCATAAGAAACATTTCTCATATCCGCTTCCTCAAGAGGTGTCTTAGGACACTGCTCATTGGATAGGACAATTTCATGTCTGGTCGGTAGCTGAACTTTCTTGGAATTTCCTATAGAGAAGGTGCCAAGAGCTTGTTCTTTCCAACCCTTAGGATTTGGATGCCTAAAACATAGCTCGCCTCTCCCAAATCTTTCATTTGAAATTTTTCAGCTAACCACATCTTTACTTTCGATAAAGTTTCTACATGATTCCTAATAAGTAGAATATCATCTACATAAAAAATTAAGAAAATCACTATTTTATCTTGGATGTATTTATAAACATAAGCTTTGTCAACATTTTGCTTGAAGCCACACAATTTAATAATTTCATCAAATGTAAGATTCCAAGATCTAGATGTTTGATTCAATTTATAAATGGATTTAAGTAACTTGCATATTTTTTTATCTTGCCCCATTTTTATTAACCATTTTGGTTGCATCATATAAATGTTTTCTTCAAGAGAGCTATTTAAAAAAGCTGTCTTGACATCTATTTTCTACATTTTATAGTCTAGCGGCTATGAATAAAAGGATGCGAATGAATTTTACATGGCAACGGGAGAGAATGTTTCTTCATAATCGACTCATTCCCTTTGTGTATAGCCTTTGGCTACCAGTCGTGCCTTGAAAGTCTCTATATTTCCATATGCACCTCTTTTCTTCTTCTAGATCCATTTACATCCAATGGACCTGACATCTTCAGGTGGATCTACAAGTTTCCAAACAGAATTGGAATACATCGATTCTTTTTCTTGGTTCATGGCATCTTGCCATTTTTCATTTTCAGGATATTTCATCGCCTCTTTAAAGGTTAATGGATCATCTTTATCAGTGTCAGACACTAGGACATGTGCCTCTAGTTCATAACAAACATGCTGTTTTACACATCTCCTACTATGACATTGCACGGGGGTTTCCTGAATAGGAACCGTGATTTTTATGGTTTGTCGTTTATCAGTTAATAATGAAGGTGACCTGATCTCATCGGATGCTAATTCTTAGAAAACTACTTTTCTCTGAGGTTTGTAGTTTTCCATATAGTCATGTTCAAGGAAAGTTGTATTTATCAATAGAAATACTGTTTGATGCTTGTGACTACAAAAGTACCCACCTCTTATTTATGGAGAATAGCCAACACATATACACACTTCAGACTTGAGTCTAACTTTTCAGTCTTGGATCTACAAAAATGTGAGCTGGACACCCTCATATATGAAAATGACGCAAACTATGTTTAGATGCATTTCATAACTCTAAAGGTGTCTTGCTTACAGACTTAGAATGCACTACATTCAAAATGTAGGTTTTCATTTGAAGTGTATATGCCCACAATGTGAGTGGTAGTGATGAGTATCTTAACATCGATCTAACTATATCCAATAGGGTTCGGTTTCTCCTTTCTGAAACATCATTTTGCTGTAGCATTCTAGGAGTTGTTGGTTGAGATATAATGCCATACTCCAGCATGTATTCCTTGAATTATATATCCAAGTATTCACCACCTCGATCTAATCAAAGTGTTTTCAAAGATTACCTAATTGCTTTTTAACTTTGACTTTGAAGTCTTTAAACTTTTCAAAAGTTTCAGACTTTCTATGCATTAAGTAAGTATATCAATATCTAGAGTAATCGTCATAAATGTGATGAAATACTCATACTCGCATCCAGCTTGTACATTGATCGGTCCACATGCATCATTATGTACTAGCTCAAGTGGTTCTTTAGCTCTTTGGCCCTTTCTAGAGAAAAGTCTTTTAGTCATTTTACCCTCTAGACAAGATTCATAAACTGGAAAAGTCTTAACTTTTAGTTCTCTCAAAGCACCATATTTTTTAACCGTTTTAATCCATCTAGATTAATATGTCCCAACCTAAGATGCCATAGATACGTGTCATCATCATGAGAAACTCGTTATCGTTTGTTACTTTTAGGATTTTCTAGTTTAAATAATTCTGAATTATTTAACGCACATTCAGTCGGTTTAAGCATTTACAATCCGTTCAAAATTATTGCATGACAAATATTGAATCTATTCTTCGAAATAATAAACTGATTATTCATAAAAGAAATATCAAACAATTGTTCATGTGGTAACGACAAAGAAATCAAATTTCTTGAAAAACCATGAATAAAATAAACATTGTTTAAAACAAGAAAATTATTTCCAAAGCTTAAACAGAATGTCCTCAATACTTTTGCTGACACGAGCACACTACTACCAACTTTTATTATCACCTCGCTCCCTTTGATGAATCAAGCATCTTCAAAGAAGAACATACATGATTATTGGCTACTAAATCCAATATCCAGGATGATAAATCATATTCCACTAAACAAACTTCAAGTACAAGTAAATCACATTTACTTTCTTTTTTAGCTCAAAGAGATACTTACTATAATTTCTCTTACAGTGACCTTCAACTCCACAGTAGAAACCCTTTCCATTGGGTTTGATGTCGCCTTTGTTCTTCTTGGCCTTGGGTGACTTTTTGGCTTTCTTTCCTCTTTTATTCTTACTCTTGTCCTTACCATTGTTCTTCTTCCTTTTTTTTGTTCTCAACAACATTGGAAAAATACTTTCGCTCAGTAACATTTGTCTCACCTTATTTGGTCATACTCTTGTTGAGTGACTCAAAAGTCTGTAGCTCATTCAATAATTGGATCATGTTGAATTTCAACTTGTTCATAACATACTTGGTGGTGAACGCAGAAAAAGCACAGGTGTGAACGAATCAAATATAATGGTGACTTGAGTTCGTTCATCAATGGTAGCCTCATGTACTTCTGCCTCATGTATTATGTTGACCATGTTGATCAAGTTCAAAACATGTTCACACACAGAAATACCTTTCTTCATCTTAGTAGTCATGTAGCTCTTAGTAGCCTCATGACGACTTTGATCAGACTGCTGCCCAGATATCGCCTGTAAAGATTCCATAATCGCATAGGCAGTTTCTATGCTTTCATGTTTGGTTATCAAAACACCATTCATGTTCACAAGCATGTAGCACTTAGCTTTGTTGTTGGACATAATCCAAGTATCAAACTTCTTCCTAACATTCTTAGGGGCATTGGCAGCGGGCTCCTTAGGACATTCCTCAATAAGAACAAACTTGTGGTTCTCACATATTAACATCAAATTTAAATTCGACTTCAATCCTATAAAGTTATCACCATTAAGATTTTCAAGCGCGAGTAAAGCAGTAATAGGGTTACTCATGATAGATATAATAATAATTGAAAAAAAAATACATAATTCAATATAATCGAAATAAGTATAAAGAAATTCAGAAAGTAAAGGTGATGCATGAATGCAATATATCAAACACATAAACTTAACAATTACTAATCTAAGATAAGACAACCTAACAATTAATGCGCCGTTTTATGGTCGGTCAGATTAATTTTAAACTGTTAATGAGACATTCTCATCATTGTTAATTAAAACTCAAAATATCTAATATTTTCTCTTATAAAAATTAAGTATCGCTAATTTGGTCAAGTCACAATTATTCACTCAAAACTTAATTGTAACTTTGTGAGTGTAACCCATTATTTCAGATTTCATGACTTGATTTGGGATATGCCGCCTTAGGGTCATTCAAGTCTAAACTATATCACTTAGTCATATATTTTTAAGAAGTTCAACTTTGATATTGATACAGTTCAAAATATTTCTTAGGGAGATGAAAACAAACCCATCTTGAGGCTCTCTCTATATCTCATTGTGTTGTACTAATAATAGAGACAATATGTTATATTGACATGTCAACTTTCTCCCACTCACTATTTTATAATTAATGTATTTTTATTTAACTAATCAATTAATTCCAAATTAATGACTAGTTAAAATACCCTATGAATGTAAAATTAATTATTAATCAAATCTTATTGGTCTAAGTTCATTTAACCTTCTAAAGAGCCTAAGTCAAAATTAGATGAACTTAGAAAAACTAATTAATTACGTTCATCAAACTTCAATAAAACTATTTTAATAAAGTTGGTTATCTTAAAGGTTATTAATGTCTTTAGAGTGGCGTGATTACCAAGTTTAATTAATTAAAACTTAGCAGTTTATATTTAATTGATTTTCCAAAGCAATTCATATAAACATATTAGGAGAGTCATAATCAATCATATTTCTACTGATGAGATGCATGATTAAATAAAACTGTGTAATGTTTCATGTATGGCATGTGATCGACTAATGTATGATCATGTTATCAATCAAATCAATAAATATTTATTTAAATAAATACAATAAATAAAAAAATAAATTAATGTTGAACCGAGTGACTATTGTATATTTCTAAATTACAACTTTTAAAAAATAGAAATAATTAGAAAGAGCATTATAAGAATACATATTTCCAAAAATAGTTTTTTCTCCACCATAGGTCCATCTTCATAATCTTTTAGTTTTGATCAAAACTAACTTTTAGTAGTCTATCTACTTATTGCTTGACTGCTTGCGTTTTTCAGGTGCAAATGTCTGTTTCTTCTATGTGTTGGCTATTCTCCATCGAGCGACACCTACTCCAACTCTTTTGCTGCAATCTGGGGAGCTGCGCTCGATCTTTGATTGCTATTGTCCTTGGTTAATTGGTTGTTTTCTTATCACAATGGTGACTTTACTTGCTACATCGATTACCATAAACAATACATCATCATGTTGTCACTTGGTCTCCCTTTATCGTCTTCACTTGTCTGGGCATGGATACTTCAAGGTTTGATGATAAGTGAATGGAAAATCATTCATATTGTGGGCCCAAAATCTTCCCAGTATAGCTTTGTACGACAATAGCATGTTTATTGTTGAAACTTTTGTCAGGTGATAAGCGGTTCAACGTATACAGAGAGAAAAAGCATACCTTTAGAGTATGTTACTTTTGCTTTACAATTGATTTATGGCTGGCTAGGGTTTTGCAGCTTCGTTGTGTCTACCAACATTTTCTCCATGGTCGAACGACATAGTACGTTTGAAGCATTTCCATTATCTGCCAATACTCTTCTAAGCAAGAAATTTACAATTTGAATAGTAATTACTATCGCCTCGTTGTGAACTCATCCGGTTTGATCAGCATCCTGATCGTCGAACATGATGAGGATTTTATCTAAGTCGTTATTATGTTTCTTGTAATTAGGTATGACCGCTTTCTTGCAGTAAACCCTATGCTCTTTCCTGGTTGTTCCTTCGTGGTTATTATGGTGTCTACTATTCATAGTGGTTCTGCCACTTTCCCTCACTCCACTTTATCCACATCTTGTTACGCTTCAATTCTAGCTGAATATTGCTTTAAGTATCCCTTGCTAATCAACTCATCTATGTAGTCTTTGACTTGAAAATAATCATTGAGCATGTGTCCATTACTTTTATGGAAAGAGCAATATTTAACTCGATCTTTTTCTGTTGGTTGTCTCTTGAGTGGTGGTGTCCTCTTTAGCCAAGGGTTGTCTTTGATGGCCCAAAGGATTTATTGACACGTACAGTAAGCGGAGTGTAGGTTTTCTCCATTTTTTTCACCATTCAGCTCCTCGTTATCTTTTGTCTCGTCTGGTTCCACTATGGTCATGTTCGCTACGTGATGCTTCGACTCTCTTTTTCCAATACTACCATGTCTTATAGTATGCGCCTTGAGGATCATTTTCCTCATTATTAGTATTTGTTGTTTGGATAGGTCCTTAGATATTGAAGACGGCAGATTAAGTCCTCTTTTGAAGGCTAGTCTCGTCACACGTTCATCATAATCTTCAACCTTGCCCATTTATTCTTTGAACTGATATGTACAAACCCGGTATGACTCTCCTTTTATAATGGATATAGTAAAGAGATATTTAGAGTCTTTTGTGACAGAGTGAAATGCCGCATACTGTTTCAAAAAGATAGAAAACATAACATAAAAGTTAGTTATTGAACATAAATGAAGAGATTGATATGATTTGAGGGAATTTTCCATTCAAGCTGGTGGGAAACATCCTATACATAAGGGCATTTTCATGCTGGTATAAAGCCACAATTTATCTAAATCCATGTAGATGGTTTACGTGGTCCATAATTCCGGTGTGATATTTGAACTTTGGTATCATGAATTTTTATGAAATTGGGGCATATAAGATTTCTAGGGTCAACGACGTCTTGGTTAGTGAGTCTAGATTTGTTACAATGATAGTTCCATGCCTCCCAGTTTTGACCACTTTTTCTAACATTTTCTTTATGTCTTACTTTGTCAAGACTTCTCTTGCTTTGTTTGCCCCGGCTGCGTTGTCTTCGACATGTTTGGACTACGCGTCGCCTTCCTCATGTTACAACAGCTCTCTGTTCGTGTTTGGGTTTGTTCGTTCAACGACTGCATTATCCCGGTTCTCTACTTTGGTCGCTAGATTTCTCTAGTTTTCTTGTTCACCTACATGGTATCATTGACTTTGTTCAGTACGATTTTGTTTTACTTCGCATTGCACTTGACAACTTGCTCATATAGGGTTAGTAAAGTGGCACAAAGAGCTTCGTTGCTTTGATTCCTCATATTTTTCATTCTTGCTAAGGCCACCTCTAGCACCCCATTAAACCTCTGAGTGCTCAGCGTCTTGTGCCGCATTCGACCTTATTCTAGGCATTTTCCATTCAGGTTTTATAGCAATTTTCCTTTTGAGTGTAATTCTTCTCCCAATGAAAGCGTCAATTTGTAAAAGAATTATTTTCCTCTACTTGCAAATGATTGAGAAGGTAAACGGAAAAGTGTAATGCTAAATGATAGTGTGTATTATTTCCTGCTGTTTGATCTGTACATTGGACGTACTTATAGGCTATTTCCTACTAACTGTTTTATAGAATAAAATCTAAGTCTAAACAAATTCTATCCTTATAGATAACAGAAATGTAGTAATTAGAGTGATGACTTTGATGGGGTTCATATCCCTTTTGTAACTTCGACTGCCACATCGCCTGAATATCCTTAACCGCCTTACTCCATGCTGGATTCTAAGTGTAGTTTCTCTAATCGTTAGCGGTCATTTTTTGGTTACTTGATGAAAACTCATCAATCCACATATAAATATCACTGGTATTTATATGAAATCCGCATGCAATTATGCTGTCTATTTTATCAATGACATAAAAAATATCAAATTTTTAAGACTAATAAACCTGATTACAACAATTTTTATTCTTCGATGATTTAATTAAGAAAAGATAGTTAACATGGTTTAATTGAAAATCAAAATAATATTGGAAGATCAAATTGCATTTTCTACGTTATTTTGAAAAATGATATGACATCTTTGCCAAAAATATTTTGTAAAAATTATGAGCAGTGTGAGATGATTATTTATTGCCAATCAAATGGTAAACACATTAGACCCGAAGGTTTGCTATCGCCTAAGGTCTAGGTTTATTTAAACTTTCTTGGGTGCAATCGACTCCTCGGTTTTGACAAAAAACAATTCGACGAGGCCAATGCCATCTAGTGTCAAAACAAACGCTTATATCAACTCGAATAAAAAAATCTGGGCATAGTACATGGACTGCATGAGAATTGTCGAAAAATGCATAAGCTTCCGACACCCTTGTATGGCAAATATCAAAAAGAAAAAAAAAGTATAAAATGACTTTTTTGCTACGTTTGGCACACCAAATTGGACTGTACTTCTGCAGTCGAATAAGACTGGATAATCTATTCTGAAAATTAAATATTGTTATGCGTATGTTATACGATCGTATTATACAACTACAATTTTATTGCAATAAGTACGTAATTAATTATAAATGATATACTGTACCTACTTTGATATTTCAGTAATTAACAATTGATTTTAATATAATATTCATATACAATTCATATTTTTTCCATTAATTCACGTACTATAATAAATCAAGGGAACCTAAATTTTTAGAATACCATTTGTTGAAGCTATCATACATTAGTTGCAGAAGAGAATGGTGATCCCTTATAAGTTTATGAGAAAGTTTCGTCTCACATGTTAAGTTTTTGGGTTTAGAAGATTCTATACCATCAAATATCGATGCCAGAGCCAAGTTGGCCAACAAGATTTCACCCGGCTCGCAAAGTGAGTTGATGGTTATATAAGTCATAACTCAATGTAAGATAGAGATATTGTTGAAAATGTTAGCCAATAAGTCTACAGCTCAATTTATGAAAGTGTGTTAATGTTTATCTGACTCAGAATTTGATGTATGACGAGTGAAATTATTGAGATCATCCTACATCAGTTATGAAATGAGTTGATGATCAGTTTATAAATACTAGTCAAGAGTCTGTACGTTGCACGACTTATGCAAATTTACATGTCTTTTCATGTATAAAGTGAAAAAAAATATTGAACTGTATGCATAATCCATAAATGTAAAATGTATAGCCTTTGAAGTTCATACTTTATATAAACTCGCAATAGGTGATTCCATTAAAGTATAAAATAACTTTAATTAGGGTAACTTAATGAGGTAGATATATGTCATGTGATGTTTATTCATGAAATTATAACGAAATGATATTGGGTAAATGGATAAGATCAATTACACAGTAAATCTATACTATATTAAAATGGGTTTAAAAGGGAGAAACTTTTAATTTTTTCTTTTAGCATTTAAGCTCCACTAAATCTAGTATAAGATTATTTTTTATTCAATTAATTTATAATTCTATTCACTAATTATTCTTTTACTAATATTTTATAAAATTTAGTAATTTATATCATTATGTTATTGGGAATGTGAATGATCATTTATATGATTTGAGAGATCCTTCTATCATAAACATTGTTTCAGTCAACAACAACGAGTTATTGTCTTATCTGTAAGATTTTTTGTTGTTTAATTTTTTTAGTTTATAATAAATGTAATAATCAGAGGCTGACGTATCGACTTCTATTTGGTTAGCTTCAGGGACCTAGGTAAGACCTCTTACATACGTAAATCCTGAGGAGGGTGTAGAAGTCACCACAAGATTAGTAACAAAAAATACAATATGAAATTCTCAATAATAAGAATAATTTAGTTAGTTGAGTAATGAGTAGATTATTTAGGAATAATTCTTCTAGTAGTAATAGGTCAAAATCTTAGGATTCAACATTTAGAATAAGAATTAAAGAAATTACAAATTAAAAATTTAAAACTTAAAGATATAACCACAAGTTCTCAAGTTAGTCAGTCAGTCTTTGATAATAAGTCTGATCAATCTGATGAAACTGAAGCACCTACTGGATCATATTTCCAAGGAAGCCTTCATTCTGTCAATCCCCAACTCTTAGTTTTGAATATAGGAACCTTGAGTCAAGAATATGAACCAGATTGAGAAGGTCTAACCCAACACAATAATGACCCAGACAATCTAGATAGACGTAATAGATTCAGAGATTCATATGATATGGATCAAAGAAAAGTCATACTTGCTGAGTGGAAGACATTCATGAAAGAATTTAGAATTGATATTTTTTTACTTGGATTATATTGAAGATATTTACGAAAGAAATATCATAGTAATTTCAAAGTATAAATGGGTAAAGGAAGACTCTAGTATAGTATCTACTAGTCATCCTCCTCCTGAAAAAATCATGATTAATCATAAAAATTCTTTAATCACTGCTTCTCCTTTCAAAATTGCAAAGGAAGAAGAACTACACAAAAAAGTAGTTGAACAACTCAACTATACTAACCAGAGTTTAATTACAATAGGTAAACAATTAGACAAAATCGAAACTAAGGTTGATGTTCTCAATGAACCTAAGCCTAGTGAAACTCTGAAGGAAAAACCTTTAATAAATCTCTCAGATAAAACTACTTTAAAAATTATTCCAATTAATAAAAAGATTGATAAAATTATTCAGGAATTAAAAAATAAATCCACTGAGTCATCCTCCTCTGTTAAGGTAGTTAACCAAGACGGTAGTTCAGATTTTAAGTCTGAAAAAATTGATGAAATATTTCAAGAATTAAAAGTAATTAACCAAGACGATAATACTGATTTAGATAGTCATAGGTCAGAATCAACTTACGAATCATCCACAATAGGTGATGGGTTCCTGGTAAACTCCATTTTTCTTAGCTATAAATAGGCAGTCTCTCCCATTTGTGAGGCATAATTCGTTTTACAACTCTTACTATTTGAGAGCTAAAACCTATTTTGCGAAACAAAGATTTCTTCTTCTACTCCTCTTTTGTAAATCTTTTTATTTTTTCTTCAACATAAATTAGTGAGTGGGAGCACTGATTTATTGTTCCCAATAAACTCTATTTGTGTAATTCTTTAATCTTACACCCTAAAACAGTTTTTGTAATTACTGTTTATTAATACAGTTTTTACTATTTATCTTCTTGCTTCTTAATAACCCCTGAAATATTATTCAATTCCGCGCTTTTTGGTATCAGATCCAAACCTGGTGGGGATGATACTGTTCATTAACTGTTTCGACACCTTTTGGTATCAGAGTCAAACCTGGTGGGGATAATACCGTTCATTAACTGTTTCTACTTTAATTTCCGCATACTTTCAACTGTTTGCCGTCTATTATGGCTAGTTATTGATAATATTGTTTACTTATTTGCTTACATGAATAATTGCTTATATATAATCTTACTCTCCGCCCAAGTGACTGGTTATTCTTATAATTGATTATTTCTCTGTATTATTTGTCTAATCTATGAATCTATTTATCAGAGGCTGATGTATCAACTTCTATCTTATTAGCTTCAGGGACCTAGGTAGGACCTCTTAGATACGTAAATCCCGAGGGTAGGGTGGTTGTAGAGGTGAAAGGGAGAAGAGTGAAGCCTAATATGAGGTTGTAGAAGTCACCACAAGATTAGTAACAAAAAATACAGTATGAAATTCTCAATAATAAGAATAATTTAGTTATTTTGAGCAATAAGTAGGTTATATAGAAGTAGTTCTTCTAGTAGCATTAGGTCTATAATACTTCAATATCCAACATATTGGATGAATAATATTTTGAATTTGTAGATGATCAAGTAGATCATAAATATTTCGAATACCCATCAGATGATCAGAATGATCATTTCGAATACCTTTCAGATGATCAAGAAAATCATTCTGAAGACTTTAATGAAATAAATAATAGGGTATGGAACATACCCAATAAAAATAAGAATTTCAATTCTAAGTTATCCATTAGGATTCAAATAGAGGAAGAATTAAAAATTTAAAAATTAAAGGTCTAGAACCTAAATGAATAAGTTTCCAAGAAAGTCAGACAAACCTTAATAATAAACAATCTAATAAAATTAATTATCAATCTTTTAATTCTAAAGTTAGAGAGTATAACCAGCCTAGTACCCCTAAGAGTTCTTTTTCTGGATCATATATTAATAATGATCAAGATTTTAGGATTAAAGAATTAAAACAAAGATTCAAAAATTCAAAAAATTTGAATCCAAATATTCTACAGCAAGAATACAAACCAGATTGGGCAAGTCTAAATAAACACAATGATGACCCAGAAAATCTAAATAGACGTAATAGGTTCAAAGATTCATATAATATGGATCAAAGAAAAATCATACTTGCTGAATGGAAGACATTCATGCAAAAATATAAAGTGAACATATTTTTCCTTGATTATATCGTAGATATTTATGAGAAAAATATTAAAATAATTTTCAAATCTAAATGGGTCAAGGACGACTCTAATGTGTTATCTGTCAGTCATCCACCATCTAAAAAAATCTTAATTAATCATAAAAGTTCTCAATCTAATAAAGATTTCATTAAATCTCTCCAACTTTATTATGAGAAAACTTTTTATGAAGAAATACTTAGAAGGTTAAAATCTTTAAGAGACAATGTCTCAGAATCAGATAACCATAGGTTAGAATCTACCTATGAGCCATCCATAATTCATAATTCTTCAAAAAATAAAATTAAAGAATCTTATGAACCTTCAAATAGTATTGAGGAACCATTCAAATATTTAAAATTAAATCATATGTCAAGGTTAGTAACCATGACAATATCTTTGAATTAGATATTCATAGGTTAGGACCCACCTATGAATATTCCATTATTAATGAATCTTCAAATATTGAAGAAACATTAAAAATTTTAAAAACTAATCAATCATCTTATTTTGGTATGATTGATAATCAAAACAATTGTTCATAATTTGAAAACCTTACTAATAATAATCTTGAAGATATAGAGGACAATAGTTCAAATTTAGAAAATCATAGGTTAGAATCAACCTATAAATCTTTCACAATTGATGAATCTTCAAACGTTAACAAAGTTGAAGAAATATTAAAATGGTTAGAAACTAAAAAATCATCCTCCATGGACATTAACCATAGAAATTCTTAATCACTGCTTCTCCTTTCAAGATTTCAAAGGAAGAAGAATCAAATAAAAAATTAGTTGAACATCTCAATTACACCAATCAAAGTCTAATTACAATAGGTAAGCAATTAGAAAAAATTGAGAATAAGGTTGATGATCTTCATAAACCTGAATCTAGTGAAACTCTGGAAGAAAAACCTTTAATAAATCTTTCAGATAAAATCACTTTAAAAATTGTCCCAATTAATAAAAAGATTGATAAAATGATACATGAATTAAAAAATAAATCTACTGAATCATCTTCCTCTGTTAAGGTAGTTAACCAAGATAGTAATTCAGAATTTGAAACTAAGTCTAAAAAGATTGGTGAAATATTAAAAATAATCAATGAAGACAATAGTTCAGATCCAGAAAGCCATAGGTCAGACTCCACCTATGAGTCGTCTATAATAAGTGAATCTTCAAACATTAATAATATTGAAGAATCATTTAAAAATTTAGAAATTAATAAATTAGAAAGGAAATGGCCTAAAAAGCCTATTCCTCTAGATATTCAAATTTTTGAAAATTCTTTAGTTAACCAATTTTCTATTTCTACAGATAAATTGCACAGATGGAATATTGATGGATTTTCTAAGCAGGAAGTTCTCATTTAACACATGACAATGATAGCTAACAACTACATTACCACACGTAATTTACTCCACAATGAGGTAATCAATCTTTTAGTCACAGGATTCATAGGAATGCTACGTTCCTAGTGGGAAAATTATCTCACAAAAGAATCCAAAAATACCATCCTTTCACAATAAAGATTAATGCTAAAGGAACACTAAATATTGAAGAAAAACATGAAACAAATAAGCATAAGATTTTTAACCAATATTTTTCAAAGAATAAAAATTTTGACAAACGTTTCTCCAAGAATAAAATTATTCTAGAAGAAAACACAATAAATATTCTTTTGATAAAAATAAACTTAAGTATTTTAAATATGGCTAAAGTGGTCATTCCTCCAAAACTTGTCAAATTAAAGATAAAATTAATCAATTAAAAATCTCTAATAAAGAAAAATAAGAATTCTTTAGAAACGTAGAGTCAATAGAAAACTATGAAAGTGATAGTAATGATTTAGGATAATTTGAATACCCTGAGTCCCGAATTAATTCTTCCTCTAATTTGAGTTTAGGCTTGTGGCCTTTGATTTACCCTTTGAATAGGGTTTTGACTCAAGATTTGATTTGGGCTTAGAAGAATTTAGACTGGATAGTTTTATTTGTGGGGCTAGTCAATGGGCTTATCAATTTTTAATGGAGCTTAGATAAAGAGATTTGCTAGTCCCACATTGGTTTGGATACTTGCAAATTCATGGTTGATTGATGCAAATAATTTTATGGGTATTCAACTTATCTCACCATTTAGTATAATATGGTCTGGTGAGGATTTTATTTTAAACCGAGTATATATATATATATATATATATATACATATTATGTACACATATACATAAAAACAACCATTATACTAGCGGTCCCTCTCCAATGCTGAGAATTTCTTCCCAGCATTGATACTAGGATTAATCCTGGTCGTAGGATCTGGCTAAGTTAATCTCAATCGTTAGATGTGTTTGAATGTAAAACACTTTTGTAACCGGCTATGTGGGTTGTAGGGTGTGCATGAGACGGGACGGGATGGTTTTTGAGCCTTTTTGTGCCTCGTCTTGTGTTTAGGGGAAATCCCGAGCGGGACGAGTTCTTTGGGTAAAAAATTTAAAGGTTAAAAATCAAAATTGGTTCAAAATCCAAAAGATTAAAATGTTAAATATTAAAAAGATTAAGGGTTAAAATTAAAAAATTAAGGGTTAAAATTAAAAAAATGTTGTGCTATTTATGAAAAATCAGGACGAGACAAAAAAATTGTCTTCTCTTGTCCTGTTCAGTTCGGGATGGTTTTTTGAGATAGTTGCACACCCATAATGTTTAGCATTCTGATTTCCACCCCAAGCATTCATAATGCTTAGTGAACTGTAATAGCAACCATTCATTAAAGATTCCATACTTTAATATATTGCTGACAATTTTATTCATTATCTATGATCTTAATCCTCTCGTACTAATACAAGATCATAGTCTCATGAATGAATATGGAATTTTCAGATATCTATACAAATTATTCAACAATAATTTAAAAGAACAATTATAAGAAAAATGTAATACTCTTTAAATTTCATATCAAAATGTCAATAAACATGCTTTGAGGGCATAACCCTTGGATTTTCGTTTACTGTTTTAGTTTTAGCATATAGTAATTTTATTTCAATTAGGAAAGAGCGTAAGCATTCTAGCTCAATTCACCTAAAGGAAATAAGTTACATGATATAACCTTGTTATTCAAGTGTATAATAATGGGAAATCAATCAGTATTTGATGTTGTTATTGTATTTGGTTTATGATCTAATAGAACTTAGAAGTGTAGAGCCATTGTACTCTGGCGGTAGATGGATTAAATTATTAAATAATGACCATAAATCATTCAATAAGATAGCTCTAAGAAAACCTATAGGCATAATGCACTGTTAAGCGATATAGGCTCAACTTTGAAATTTGAAACAAATATCACTATTTTATGTGGGTTCAACTCAAAAGGGGATAAGCGAATTGTAACATATGAATATTATCAGTGATATTGGTTTATCAAATATTTTAAATATTTCCTCATTTTCTCTGCAGGTGTATTAATTATGTTATTGGATACCAGTGTCGATTCTCATTCTGAACGTTGTCGCAAGTCTCACTTTCGATTTGTTGAGCATGTTTGAGTTTTTCTTTACATGTTTTTTTATATGTTTTGTCTTGAGCTAGAGTTATAGTTATAGTTTTAGTTTAGTTTATACACTATTTTTGTAAAATAGTTTTGATTGCTCTGAAGCCTAAAAATCTATTATTGGGGATCTTTTAATCTTAGTTGTGATGTAGTAAAATGGACATATAGTCAATGTTATTGGTACATTAGATACAAACATATTTATCTATCTAGCATGGGCATTAAGTGTAGCTTCTGCATAATAAATTTGACATCAATGTCAATGTTTTCTTCTATTTTTATGTTTAGATATGTCAAGGCTTAAGCCGTTTTAATGATTGATGAGGTCGACTCCAATTGGATTTAGAGAGTGGGGACTTTGTTAGCATTGAACAAGTTTCCTTGGAATTTCGCTCAGGAATATATTAACACTATTATGGTTTCACGGTCATCTAATATGTTACCTAATATGTTACACAATCTTTAGTTTTTTGGTTTACAATGTAATGTTTAGATGTAATCTGGATAGTTGGTGTTGAAATATTATCTTTTTTTTATTGAGAATGAGATTTAAGAATTACTCATATCCCCTCATTTTTATGTGATGCATATCGCTTTTATTAATTTAATTCCTTATCTGTACCTTATTAGTTAAGTTGTTTAGTTTCTAAGAGTGTTTCTTTATGAAAGTATCTAATAGCTAGTTTTACTTATTTTCTTTAAAATATATTTGTATGCAATTAATTTAATGGTACATAGGACCTTAGCATTCTTACTAGATGATGTTCAATCCATTATAAATTAGTATCATAGATAATCATGATAAGAAGACATTGTCACATGGCTAAATTTGTATACTAAAATATATTTAAGATGGCTAACACAAATGTGAATGCGAAGAATGCACAAAAGGTTTTCTTTGTATACTTGTAAGTAATTAATGAGATCGTAAAGTTAATGTTACACATTTTCATATAAATTGTAATGTTAATGTAGTTGTTTAAAATTAAAACAATGCAAAAGAATGTGCTAAAATGAGGGCGGCAGGTGAAAAGATTAGTGGTAATGAAGTAAGTATGTTTAAACAAACATTACATTATAACATGGAATTGATAAATTTTGATTGTAATTTTAGTGAGTTTGTGATATGCTGACGCGAAAATATCTAACTTTAAAGTGGAATAGTATGATGAAGGATACGAAACTCATTATTTAAGGAAAATAAAATTCATGCCATTGAAAGCGGAGCGGAACAACCCAGTCCTAGTCATCCGAGAAGACCCGCCTTTAAATATAAGTTGCTCACACGTTGTACACCTAAGAAGTTTACGGATCTTTTTACAAATTTTGATGAAGGGAAGATGAGTGCAGTCATGGATATCGGATTTGGAGGGTTGTTGGATATTAAATGCTACAAGCTGAAGAGGAACTTCTTGCAACAACTATTAGGTTACTTCGATCTAGCCACCTGCACGTTGAATGTCTATGGGTCGACATTCAAAGCCATAGCAAATGATGTGACTTCCATACTGGGCATCTTTGACAGTGGACAGGAGATCAATTTTGATGATGATGTGAATGAGATGAAAGATCTAAATGCGAAGTGGGTGAACGCCAAAGGTGATATTCCGATAAACGCCTTGTAGAAAATCTTGATTGAAGAGCCTGATGGTGATTATTGGAGGTAAGCCTTTATGTTGTACACTGTTGGGGTTTTGAAAACCAATCGTCATCCATTCATGGTTGCATGCTGTGAAGTCACCCGCGACCATCCAACAGAAGAATTGGGCTTCTGCTTGTTTTAAAGATTTTGTGGATGGTATCGCGATGTATAAAAACAACCACCACAATAGCATCACCGGATGCTTGTTATCTATGCAGGAAATATATTTAGTGTACTTTGGTATTACTTTCGCATTATAACATATGTATATTTGCTAATAAGTTCATTTTGATGCAACTGTTTTATCTGGAGAAGTTGGCATGTGCTGCCAACTATGTTGACTTCAACCAGCCTTTGCCGCTAAGGTGGAATGACAAGGTCGTTGCAAAAATATATATTTTTTAAATCAAGAGAGGAGAAGCTTAGCCTAAAAGCTGTGCAGTAAGCATTTTATAATATTACAAATTTGGTTGGTTATATTACTACTAATTATTTATTGCTAGCTCACATATATTTATATTATGTTGATCAAAACAATCGCGCAAGCCATTTTGGGCGATCGCGAGGTTCAAGAGGACCGTGAGTGTAAGCATGTTTGCAAGGACGTGTGTTTAGATTTACCTGAAAAGCAAATCGTCGGGCTAGGTGCTTTAAGAGCACAAGTGATCACTCTTCAAACGGAGTCCAGCTTCATGTGGGCGGCTATTCAGATGGAGTCCAGCTCCATGAGGGCATATATATCATAATTAATGGAGGTGCAAAGAAAGATGATGGCCATCCAAGAGGATATGTGCACAACATTGGCGAGTCTTTTGCAACGGGCCACTGGTAAGTCTTGAGCCCAAGATGATGAGCCACGCATCACCCCGACTCAAGGTAAAGAACAAGGTGGTTTTGATGAGGATATGAGTCCTTCCCCTGAACAAGGGCTACCAATATCTTCATCACCTTTATATAAAGGTGATAATGATGAAATGTGCATCCAATTGAAGCTTCAGACGATGTATTCGTTGACCTACTATTGGTCAGGAAACCATCTATGACTAGAACAACTGTAGCACATCGAAATGTATTATTCTATTTATTCGTATTTCATCTTTTCTATATACATAACATGTATAATCTAACTATTAATTAACACCTTACTTGGGGTTGTGTTTTGGTAGGGCAAACATGTCTTGTCCGAGTAAACCGACCACTAAACGCAACAAGAAGGTATTTAAAATGGGTCTGTACACATTGTAGGACCCACTAGCAGTGAAAGATGAGTGTTTAGTGGAGTATATTTTTTAGAAAATATTAGAGGATAAGTAGTAGTCACACTAATCTAACAAAATTTGACACAACATCATAGTCAAATTTTGATTAAGTTTGACTGTTATTTGTCTTTTGTAGTAAGATTCTCGTTAGACATTATGGCCTTCATGCTAAACGGAGAGACATAAAGATTCTCAGTCCAAAAAATTGGCTTGGCTCGGACCTTATAGACTTGTTTGTCAGCATTTTGACCTTGGAGGCTCGTCGTGCGTCGATGAACAACCAATTTTGGTTTCTTCCCACGTTCTTTGTTGTAAGTATCTACTACTCAATATTATCCTTATTTTATGTTTGTATGTAAGTTGTGTATTATGTTTTTGTTGTGCCACTGCAGAGTCAATATGTTTCAAAACTAGTAGAGCTTCCTAATTTTGTATGGAATTACAAGATCGTGGACAGATACACGCCAACGCTTGAGCTAGAAACAACAGTAAACAAATTTAATGTAGTTAAGATATTAAATGTTGACTTAGAATGATTGTGTAAATGTATTGTGTAATCTTGATTTGTATTCTGGTAGACGATGGTCGGGATTATTAGTTCATGGCCAAGATCTTCATCATGGACGACGAAGTCACCGTATGGGACACCTTGCCAGATGGCCGACTTAACGCGGGAAGGACCGAAAAGGTAAAAAAGATTGTATGTTCTTACCCCCTCATCATGACTTGTAATTTGTCTTATAGCATGTGTTATTTTGACATTGATTACCTTTTTATATTTTTTTTGTGAATGAAATTATAGTTAGAAGGTTTGGAGTTGATATTTGGGCCTAAGCTCATAGATTTGTTGCCCTCGCCAACAACCTTCTCTTCATTCAAAATTTCAAAACCGCTCCAAGTGGTCACCCAATCAACTTGGTAAGTTTATTGATCACGAATTTGATTGGGCTTACTTCACCCTTTAATGATGCACTTATTTTTATGTTTGCAGAAGTGATTATTTTGTGTGGGTCTTGAGATATATCGATGACATCAGGGCAGGAATTGTTGTCGACTATCATTCCTAAGTAATTTTTTAGATATTATTTACATTTTGTTAAACTTGAGAGCTTTGTTTTTTGTTTGTTATAGTTTCAGGTTCTTTTAGTTCTATAATTGAGAATTTTTTGACTGTTTTGGGTTTTCTCATTTGTGAATTTCATTAATGGTTATTTGTTAGGGTTCCTTTAGTTATTTAAATGGGGTTTTTCTGAGTTTTCTGAACTTGCTCATTTGTTGTCAGTATTGAAATTGTTGAGGTGTGATATTTTTTGTGAATATTCAAGCCTTAGAGCATCTTATTTTCAGTTTTGTTTTAGTTGGATACTGTTAGTTATGTCATTGAGATTTTTCTGATTGCTGTGGATTTGCTCATTTGTGGTTGTTATTATTAAATTTGTTGAGGTATATGATAGTTTGGTGAATGTTCAAACCTTACAGTCTCTATTTTATGTTTTGTTTTAGTTTGGAGTTAGGGTTCTTTAGTTATGTAATTGAGAATTTTTTAATTGTTCTGGATTTGCTCATTTATGGTTGTCGTCATTGAATATGTTGAGGGGTTTGATAGTTTGTTGAATATTAAGAATATTTTTACAAGAGTATAAATCACACGATCTTCGGTGTAATAGTTTTTTGAAGATTGTCAACCATCCTTGGAACATCTCGTATGATACGTTACATGATAGCGTTGATTGATTTTATAATACAAACTCATCTGTCTCAGAGACCCGGCTACCACTGAACACGAGTCCTACTTTAAAGAAAAGGGTTGAGAAGAGGAAAAAATGAAGGGATAGATAATATTGTATTACATTATTTTGTCCTATTTTTTATGTTCTTGTTCAAACACTCGTCCATTTGCCATTTCTGAGAAATTCGATGAGCTAGAGGTTATTGAAAAAGATAATAACGACGCTGCAATAAATTTCGAAGAAGGATATCTTCGTACGCTTCGAAATTCATTACCTCGTCGTTATTATCTTCTTGAATAATCGTTAGCTCATCAAATTTCTCAGAAATGGCAAATGGGTGAGTTTTGGATAGAATTAGGATCATAGGCTTGTCTTGGCCGAGCATCCCTCCAAGTAGACATTATTGTGTCATCTTTTGTATATGATTATTGTGTATAGTGAAAAAAAATATATTTTTGTAAGTTATTGTTTACAAGGATGATAAACAGATTTTGTATATTATTGTGTACAACTATAAATAAAAGTGATTTTTGTAAGTTATCGTGCACAGTGATGATAAATAGATGTTGCAGAATTATTTTGTATAGTTATAAGAATTAGTAGATTTTACAGAATTATTGTGTATTGGTATAAATAAGCAGGTTTATAAATATTCGTATATTAACATTCTAAAAAAACTATGAAAGCAAGTTAATACCAAAATGTACATTTACTACGGCGGGGGATACGAAAAATTATACCAGTATGGGATTATTATGTTGTACATAGGGTACCCGCCTTGTGCGTTGAATGGTGGTGGGTATGCAAATAGGTCAAATGGGTACACACATTGCACATATTGAATGTGTACACAACTTGCACATTGAGTGGGAACTCACCTTGTCCGGAGACCCCTGTCGCATGTGCACCTTGCACGTTAGATGGTGTTGGATCATCATTATTATCGTCCGTCATCACGGCATGCACATCGCTCGGTAATTCTGGACATGTTCGTTTGGTATGTCCAGTGTTCTTACAATGGCCACGTCGACGGGTGGTTGATCGTTCTTTACTCGAGCTAGCACCTTGGTTGCTCTTCATCTTCACGATTATCGGGTCTTCAACGGGGCCTCTTTTAATCTCTACACCACCCTCGTGCTTCACATCATGTTCATTAGTGACCTTCTCATTCCACAAAGGTCTCATATTTTGCACAAAGCATCCCAACCTCCACTTTATCTCGAGTCGACCATTCATTTGACTTTGACGCAAAGTGAGCAAGTCTTTTGGCAGCAAGTTGGATCGAATTGTACCGAAGCAATATTGTCTCATCTGCATCAAGATGAGAATGGCTTGACCCGATTAGTAGTATATTACTCTTTACAGTGATCCACCATCGGTATAGTATGCACGTGCTTGAGATCTGTTGCATATGTCATGCTTTCATAAAAGTAAACATATGACGACATGGTATCACCACTGATTAAAACTTGCCACAACTGCACTTGAGTGTATCAACTTTTTGGTTTCTTGTAATTATGTATAAGTCATTCTGGATCCATCTCCAACTTTGCAATAAAAAATGTAATAGCTGCTTCTAAATCAGTTTTGATGACCTGCGCTTTTCGCTCCTTCTCCATCTTATTGTAGAGAGTCGTCCGTAAGAATCTCACATTTTCATAACCACCTGCTTGGTTGACCATGTAATCAAACACTTGGCTTAGTCTTACACAAACAATGTACAATCTTGTTGCCTGGGCCATGTGACGAGGTGATGTGATGGTTGTGCTTAGCTTCAAAATCTTTAACGACCAATTTTTCATCTTTTTATCTAAGCAGGACAATCCACCTTGTAAGCCTCTTGGTCCTCATTTGGTGTCCTCTCTGCCCATATATTTTTTCACTTGAATTCATTCTTTTGAGCAAACCCATCTCTGTAGCACAGTTTCTCCCTCTCTGTTTTTGCGTTTAACATCTTTCCGTACACTGAACCCAACATTGGTTGTGTGTGTATAGTAGAAATGTTCGGCCTCTTGTAACGTATCAAAATTTTCACCAATAACATCCCCATGTTGCAAGTTTGCTAATGTGGATGAACCCGGTCGCATACTCGTCTCACCCCGATTTATGGAAACTTCATGATGACTCATATTTGAAGATGCTTAATCTTAAAAAAATTATAGAAAACTAAACATTAGGATGACTCATCTTTGAATATGCTTGATCTTAAAAAAAATTAAGAAAACTAGACAAACATAACTTTTTTGGTGTAGGCAATCACTCAGTTGGAGATTAAATTGGATGATCCAAACAAAGAAAATGAAGGAGCAAATGTATTTGAAGTTTAGTGCACTTGAAAATTAGTGAGAATGTGTTTGGTTAAGTGAATATATGATTATTAAGGATGGTTTATGAAGAATAATTATCCTTATTAATTGCACAGCCATCAAACACCACCGACCAATTAAAAAGTCAAATTAGGTGATTAAGACCCAAACACTACTTTGGTGGTCTTAATCCCTATTGATCAGGCGAATCGCCTGTACAAACAGACGTTTGGGGCCTACTAGTTGCGTTTGGGCCTCAAACGCCATTCATACAGGCGTTTGGCCTGTGTCTCATCTACACGGGCCAAAAGCCTTTGTGGCAAGCGTTTAGGGCGCGACCATCAAGCCCCAAACGCCATTCGTGGCTGGGGAATCGCCATCCCTGAATGGCATTTGGTGCATGTTGGCCGCGTTTCAGCACTAAACGCCATCATATAGGCGTTTTGCCCATGTCCCATCGACATTGGCCAAACGCCTTTATGTCAAGCGTTTAGGGATTGACCACCAGGCCCCAAACGCCATTCGTGACTGGCAAATCGCCTATCAAGAATGGTATTTGGTGCTTGTTGGTCGCTTTTGGCTCGTGTCCCATTGACACGGGCAAAACGCCTTTGTGTCAAGCATTTTGTAACATTCCAAAAATTTAACCAAGTTTTAGTTAAATATTTTACCAAAAACATTGCGGAAGCTAGGTCAATTTTTTTTATAAACAAACTCACATTAAAATAGGTTAATATATTATAAAGAAAATCAAATCCTCCATCAAACTCCTAGTTACATAAATAGAAAATCTTTCTTAATAAAATGGTCAAGAACCCAAGAGTACTTGTTTGAAGTCTCACGATTTAATTTAAATAAAACCCAACAACAAAGAACTAATTTTGTGGACTTTTAAATAGGACTCGATGATACTTATCCGATGCCGGAGACTCTATAATTCTTCAACAGTAAACTCCTCACCACTGTAATCATCATCTGAAAATTTATAATAAAACGGAGTGAGTATATAAAAATATACTCAGTAAGTAAAATATCACATTTATAAAATAGAGTAACGTTCACAGTTTCATGTAAATCGTAACACATGCATACTTTTCAGATCATTCTTATAGAGTTCGCTGGCCAACTTCCATTAAAGTTCGCCACCACACCTAGAACAGAGATTACATGTACGATTGTGGGCTATACCGATCTTGGGCTCCCTCGACGGGGCCTTCTCCCTCACGGGCTTTCCACATGCGCCGTACAATACCCGTCAGTAATTGTTAGCTGTGAGGTAAGTACATGCGACTTTTCTCACGAGTACTACTCCGCACCTTCCAAGGGGTGGAACCAGTTGTGCTAACGCCTTCCCACAAAATTAACCAAAGCATATAATAGAGACCCTTTCCCTAAGAATTAAGCAAACAAAGACATCTCCCGAAGGACAAGGCAAACAGAGCAGAATGCTGAGCACGTGACTCTAATGGCACATAAATAATTCTTCATGAACTAAAAACTTGGTTAAATTTTCAGGATGTTACAGTTGTTATCAAAGCAAATACGATTCTGTAGACAAAAGTGTTAAGCTTTCTAAAAAGTTTAAGTCTTGTGACAAAATGATTTTATAAAAAAATTTCTGAATTTTAAGAGTTCGTGCCAGAAATTGTGTTTTGTATTTGATAAATATTAGTATTGGATTATTGATATGCCATCTCTGAATGATTTGTGTGTCTGTATTAGCTATGAGTTTTTCTCAAATGATTCTGGATCTACCGTTGTTGATGGAGAAATTTATGACGAGGAGTCTAGTTACTTCCATATCCTACAAGATTTACGAGAAGAAAGTTATTGGATCCAAATCGTAGTTGTTCAATCATAGTTTTGAATCTTTGTATCGTCAAGAGAGGAGCCCATAACCTTGTTGTAGCACTGAGAAGAAGGGGTAGTACACTTCTAGACCTAGAGCTTTTCCCCGAGAGGAGGGAATTAGAGGTATTAATGCGAAACATGTTGGCAATCAAGATGAATCAGTTGGGTCTAACGATGTGGATGTTACCCAACCCTTACGTGCAACTCTTACATGACTACGAGCATGAGTTTCTATAGTTAGGGACTATCCACCAGGCTGCGGTCCTAATGCACTGGTGATATCAAGAGTTCGCGAACCAGAGGAAGATCTAGAGGAAGAACCAAAGGAAGATCTAGAAGAGGATAAAGAAGAATACCCAGAAGAAGGTCTCCACTGAGTTTCTAAGATTTTTATGGATAATTTGGACTTAGTTTTGGATGTCTAATTGGTACCTCTTAAGGTTGAGCTTTGTGTGTCGACCACCCCTTCGGATGGTGTTATGTATACAGACAAGGTCATCAAGTCTTATACTGTAGCGGTTGATGATAGAGTGTTGGAGACCACTCTTACTCTTTTGACTATGTAAGACTTCAATGTTATTTTTTGTATGGATTTCCTAGCTTTTAACTGTGCCAATATTATTTGTCATGAACGGGAGGTAATTCTTAACCCTCCAGGTGAGTCTAGTTTCAAGTTCATAGGTTCGCTTCTATACGCACTATCTCGAATCATTTCATCCCTACAAGCTAGACATTTGATTAACAATGATTGTTGGGGCTATTTGGCTAGCATGTTGGACACACGAAAGTTGGAGTTGGAGTTGAGCGATATCAAAGTGGTTAGAGATTTTCTGGAAGTTTTTCCTGAGTTGTTGCCAGACGTGCCACCTGTTAAGGAGGTGAATTTGATCATCGAGTTAGTTCCTAGGACGACTCTAATATCGAAAGCCCAATACTGCATGGCTCCGGCAGAGATGAAAGAACTTAAGGAGCATCTGCAAGAATTATTGGATAAGGGTTTTATTCGCCTCAGTGTCTTACGCTAGGGTGCACCGTCTTTGTAAAGAATAAAGATGGCTCTACAAGACTTTGTATCGACTATCAGGAGTTGAACAAAGTTACCATGCATTAAGAATAAGTACCCTCTTCCGCGCATAGAAAGTTTGTTCGACCAACTTCAAGGAGCTTGTGTTTTTTTAAAAATTGATTTGCAGTTCGGGATCATCAATTGAGAATAAAGAAATAGGATATACCAAAGACTGTTTTTCATACTCGTTATGGGCATTACGAATTCCTAGTCATGCCCTTTGGATTGACCAATGCCCCTGCCGCATTTATAGACTTGATGAATTGAGTTTTTCATGACTTTTTGGATAGATTTGTCATTGTTTTCATAGATGACATTCTCATCTACTCTAAGTCTGAAGGAGAACACGAGGATCATCTGAGAATCACACTCCAAGTTCAGTAAGTGGGAGTTTTGGCTATCCAAGATTACCTTCTTACGTTTGGTAGGCTATTATCGGAGGTTTGTGGAGGGATTCTCTAAAATTGCTGCACCGTTGACCAGGTTGACAAGGAAGAATGCACGGTACATTTGGTCAGAAGAATGTGAGGCGATTTTTCAAGAACTCAAACAAAGGTTGGTGACAACATTAGTTCTTACCCTACCTTCAAGGAGCGATGATTTTGTTACCTTTAGTGATGCGTCATATGTTGGTTTGGGTTGTGTGTTGATGCAACATGAAAAAGTCATTGCCTATGCTTCTCGACAGCTAAAGGGTTATGAGCAAAACTATCCTACCCATGATTTGGAGCTCACAACAGTAGTTTTTGCTTTGAAAATTTGGCGTCATTATCTCTATGGATCATTGCTAGAAATATTCACAAATCACAAGAGTTTAAAGTATCTATTCATACAGAAAGAGCTTAATATGAGGCAACGCAGATGGTTGGAGATTGTTAAGGATTATGATTGTATCATTAATTACCATCCTGGTAAAGCTAACATAGTAGTGGATGCCCTTAGTAGGAAAATGGGTGTTTCGAGCGCTCTTATTACTTCTCAACGATCTATTCAAAAGGATATAAAGAGGTTCAGAATGGAAGTCTTGGTTCAGGGTGCTACAGTTAAGCTTGCTCATTTAATAGTTAAACCTACACTTCAAGATAGAATTCGTGAAGCCCAACATGAGGATGCTACATTGATAAAGATCATATCAGAGTTGGAATGCAACGGAATCCTCAAATTCAATGATAGAATGGTGGTATCTGATAGTGCGAATCTGAAGAAAGACATATTAACTGAAGCGCATAATACCCCTTATTCTATTCATCAGGTTAGTACGAAGATGTATCATGATTTAAGACGACATTTTTTATGGAATGGTATGAAACATGATGTAGTGAAATTCGTGGATCAATGTCTAACTTGCCAGCAAGTGAAGGCTGAGCGCCAGCGTCCATCCGGACTTTTGGAACCTCTAGAGTTAGCCGAATGGAAATGGGAATATATTTCGATGAATTTTGTATCCGGATTGCCAAGGACGGTGAAGGGATATGATACAATTTGGATTATAGTCGATTGATTGACTAAGTCTGCTCACTTCCTGCCAGGTCGTGTAACATTTTCAGTAGAAAGACTAAGCGAAGGTGTATGTGAGAGAAATTGTCAGACTACATGGTGTGCCTGTGTCCATTGTATCATATCATGATCCAAGAATTACCTCCAAGTTTTGGCGTAATCTTCAAGAAGCTTTGGGTACGCAATTGAATATTAGTATAGTTTTTCACCCTCGGACAGATGGACAATCGGAATGAACCATTCAGACACTTGAGGATATGCTTAGAGCGTGTGTTTTGGACTTCAAGGTTAGTTGGAGTAATCAGTTGCATCTTGTTGAGTTTACGTACAATAACAGTTATCATGCAACAATCTGGATGGTACCATTTAAAGCTTTATGTGGACGAAAGTGTCGGTCGCCAATCCATTGGGATGAAGTTGGTGAAAGAAAGCTATTAGGCCCAGTTATGGTTCAACAAGCAACTGATGCTATTTACAAAATTCGAGAAAGAATTAGAACTGCTCAGTGTTGCGAAAAGAGTTACGCGGATATTCGTAGGAAGAACTTGGAATTTGAAGTGGGTGACAAAGTATTTATAAAGATAGCTCCCATGAGGGGAGTTATGAGATTCAGAAAGAAAGGAAAGCTTAGACCTCGTTTTATAGGCCCTTTTGAGATCTTAGAACGAATTCGAGTTGTGGCTTACCATGTGGCTTTACCACCAAATTTGGTTGGAGTACACGATATATTTCATGTCTCGAGGTTGCGTAAATATATTACTAAACTGTCCCATGTTTTGATTTATGAACCACTTCATCTACATGAAGACCTAACTTATGAAGAAGTACCAATTCAAATACCTGACAAAAAGACTTAGGTTTTATGAAATAAAGAGGTCCATTTGGTGAATGTGCTTTCCAAGAATCATGAGATTGAAGAAGCCACATGGGAACGCGAAGAAGAAATTCAGACTCGTTATCCAAGCCTTTTTGAAGATTGACTCAGAAATATTTCCGAGGATGAAAATTTTCATAAGGAGGGGAGGATGTAAGACCCGAATTTTATGGTTAGTATACTAGCTAGTTTTTTTAGGATAATTAAGTATTGCTTAGTATCACTCTCATTATTGTTGTTGTTATTTTGTTTTCTTAGATGATTATAATATACACATTTTTGTTATTGAAGGTTTCACATCATTGTTTTACTATTCAATAAAAAAATCATGGTTGTTTTAGTGATATTTTGCTCAAGTTAAAAAATTATTTGCATGGTGAAACATTTTTTTAGAAACCTGAAGATTAGGGGCACACCACGTCATCTTCATGGCTCCGTTTCTGGCATATATTGCATCATTTTCGTCCAAATATTTTACAGTATTTTTTTTATCATATGTAAATATAGTTCTGTGAATTTTTGTAATTTTTAGATAAGATATGGTATTTTAAATGAGAAGTTAAATTTGTAAATCTGAAATTTCGTTTTACTGCCAAATAGACCCTAGCTGATAACGATTTTTCAATATGAAAACGCTTTCAAAAATTACAAACTTTTAAATCAAGATCTATGAGACATGTATTAACATTCATAACTAAGTTTTATAATTTTTCATGTACGGTACAATTTATAATGAATTTTCAAATCCAGACATCCAAACTGTTTTTCTTTCGTTAGTGTATGAAAACATCTAAGAATGAAAATTTTCTCATTTATCCTTTCAGGACTTGAACTTTAGGGACTTACAAAGGTATATAAGGTAAGTGAGATATCCGTATGTTATTGTTTGCATTGTATGGCTGAAAATTTAGAATAGAACTATATTCATGTTTTGATATGTATAGTGTACTATGATGCTTCTTTCTTCATAACATTTTTCAATCATGGTGCTGATGTGTTTTGTTAAATTGTATGTATGATGAGTTAATATATGTTGAAAGCTAAGAATAAATGTTAAATGAATGCATGAAGAATTAATTACGTGCCATTAGAGTCACGTGCCCACTATTCTGCTCTGTTTGTCTTATCCTTCGGAAAGGTATCTGTTTGCCTAATCCTTAGGGAAATGGTCTCTGTTATATGTTTTGGTTAGTTTTTTTGGGAAGGCGTTAGCACAAATGGTTCCACCTCTTTGAAGGTGCGGAATAGTACTCGTGAGAAATGTCACATGTACTTACCTCACAACTAACAATTACTAGGTGTGGAAATCCCGTGAGGGAGAAGGCCCCGTCGAGGGAGCCTAAGATCGGTATAGCCCGCGGTCGTTACAAGTAATCTCTGTTCTAGGTGTAGTGGCGGACTCTAATGGAAGTTGGCCAGCGAACTCTGTAAGAATGATCTAAAAAGTATGCTTGTGTTATATTTGCATGTGACTGTGAACGTTACTTTGCTTTACATGTGTGACATTTTACTTACTGAGTATATTTTATATACTCACTCCATTTTATTTATATTTTCAGACGATGATGATAATAGTGATGATGAGTTTACTGTTGAAGAGGTCTAGAGTCTTTAGCATCGGACGAGTGACATCGAGTCCTATTTAAAAGTCCACAAAATTAGTTCTTTGCTGTTGGGTTTTATTCAAATTAAATCGTGAGACTTCAAACATGTACTCTTGGGTTCTTTATCGTTTTATTAAGTAAGATTTCTATTTATGTAACTAGGAGTTTGATGGAGGATTTGTTTTTTTTTTATAATATATTAACCTATTTTTATGTGAGTTTGTTTATAAAAAAAAAATTGATCTAGCTTCCTCGATGTTTTCGGTAGAATATTTAACTAAAACTTGGTTAAATTTTTGGGATGTTACACGTTTGGTCTCAATACTCCCTATTATGCTTAAAAAAACTTGGTTGGTAAGCGCGAGGCGAGCCATAACATAAGGGGCGAATCTACCTTTCGTAGAATCCAATTGGATAGATTGATGGTTTGTAAATATTATCCTTATACACAAAATATTTAGGATCAAGTTTAAAAATCAACGATACAATAAAAAAACTTAAAATCTAGTTCCAACTTTTAATCAACGATTTGTTAGAATCTCCTCAACGATACAATAATTTGTTAGAATCAACAATATTAATTGCATATTTATATCCATAATATGTCAAGCGCTGTGATGCAAGTTTGACAAATTTAGAATAAAAAAACTTAGATAAGAAATAACGTTAGATTTGAAAATTAATTTTATAGGGATTAATTAATTAAAACGTAAAAGGGTAATTTTCCAAAAATTATGGGGTTATTATTATAAGATAAAAGGTTAAATTTCAAATATTTATTTTGAAACTTTTTAGTGTATATGATCGATTCAACAGTAGATGATCTACCGACCATCATAGCATCACAACATATAATTATATTTGGTGAAAACCCGTCTCGCTCGATACTTGTTACAAAATCACAACAACATTATCCATGACAACTGTTATCGAATTTATGATTAAGTATTCAATTGTTTTAGAAATCCTTCATTAATCCAATCTAAATTCACATAAAAAGTGAGTATCATGAAATATTTGCATTGAAATAACGAGTTTTTTTTTCTATTTTTATCAATAATTTTTCCGGTGTACAGTAAATAATTACAAAAATATCAATTTTAAAAAAAAATTGTGAAGAATACAATTAGAGCCATATAAATGGCGATTAGGCAAAACAAAAGTGACGATTGGGAGGGAGAATGGCGATCGCCTATTTATACATGGAATTTGGGGACTAAAACAGGCGATTGGAGTCATAAAATAAGCGCTTGGCTTTGACGATGAGATTAGCTTCTTCAAGATGACGTTTAGGGGCTAAAAATAGGTGATTCCCCTATTAGGTATGACGATTTGGTTTTAGGTATTCACCAAATACACGGTGGCGTAAAACAAATTCTTCAGCGGTTCACCGAAATTTAAAATTTCATTTTTTTTGTGAACCCCAATACATAATTGGTGAACCCCAGTAAATATTTGGTGAACCCCTTCAAGAATTATGATTTTGTACATATTTGGTGAACCCCATTACAGAAATGGTGAACCCCAGTACGTATTTGGTGAACCCCTCCAAGAATTATTAATTTGTACGTAATTGATGAGCCTCAGTACGTATTTGGTGAACCCCTCCAAGATTTATTAATTTGTACATATTTGGTGAACCCAAATACGTAATTGGTGAATCCTAGTATGTATTTGGTGAACCCCTCCAAGAATTATTATTTTGTACGTATCTGGTGAACTCCACTACGTAATTGGTGTACCGCAGAACGTAATTGGTGAACCCTAGTACGTATTTGGTGAACCCATCCAAGAATTATTATTTTGTACGTATTTGGTAAAACCCACTACGTAATCGATGAACTCCACTACGTATTTGGTGAACCCCAATACATATTTGGTGAACCCCTCTAAGAATTATTATTTTGTACGTATTTGATAAACCTCAATACGTATTTAGTGAACTCCTCCAAGAAAAAAAACATGTTATTTGTTGGGTTTTGTGTGGCCCAGATTGCTTGGAAAGTAATCTAAAGACTATAATAGTCCAGATTGCTTCAAAAGCAATCTAAAGACCATAATGACCCAACATCTATGCCGAAAAATTATTCCGGTATTCTAAAGTTTTCCTTATACTGGACGAAACTTTTCATAGCTTCAAACAAGTATTTAATTCCACGAGTAAGATTGGTAGAAGATTTGGCAGCTCTGCCTCAATGAAGTTTGCTATCTCCAACTTCTTCGCCACATCTTCATCATTTCCCCTCTAGTCTACACGAGTTTTTTTTATTTTTATAATCAACACTTTTTTAATATCTTTAGGTGACTTTCGTTTAACTATCATTCCTGCTTACATGCCCTTGCGCAGCTGATACCAAGATGGATATTCAGCTATATGATTCTCAGTTGATCAGTCTAATGCATACTTTCAATATCCAGGTAAGGCTCAACCATCCTCTTAGGGAGCCGCTGTTAGGACCTATGAAAATATTCATCAAACTAAAACAACTCAGAGTAGCATAGTCGCGTATCTTTCTCAGATCATAGTCTGATTTTTTTTGATACACATGATCCCTTTGTTAAGGGCAAGTGTAGAGCATAGTTGAATCTCGACAGCCAGAAGTAAACTATTATAAGAGCAAGGTAGCAAGGAGAAGAAGAAGAACTTAGAAAGCTATGAGAGAAAAACACTTGTATATTTTTATTTTGAAAACCTTCTGCCTATAATGAAAGAAAAACCCTCCTTATATAGAGATGGAGGGGGCATAAAGACAATTAGCAGCTACAGACCTAAACAATCTAAAGTAACGATAATTATTACAGAAAACAAAAACTAAAAGCGAACAGTCTAAAGTAACGATTATTATAAAAGATAAAAACTTAAAAGATGACAGCAAAGATAAAGCCAGCATTATTTCAACACGACAGAGATTAGTGGGAGACAAGTGGCAGCACTACCAATTACCTTTGGAAATAGGCTCATGATCAGACCCTAGGTTGGCATAGTCTTCATCATACGGTGGGTCCTGAAAGTATGTGGAGATGAAGTCATCAAGATCGTGAGGGTTATCTGATTCAGATGTGGAACAGGAAGTTGGCTGAGCTCGGGGGAAAAACAGTCAGGCTGAAATTGGGTGTCCAGCTGATAGGGATCTTGAGACTCAAATGGATATGGATCCTCCGGATGAGAAGACGACAAACCACTAAAGATGAATGAGTGTTGATATTCATGTAAAACCGAGGAGGAAGATCTAGAGGATGCTTGTGGGCTAGAAGGAAATGGCCCAAGGGGAAAACCATTATAGTCCATGTAGGTGGTGGACTCATTAAGACGTGTTAAAGTTTGACCCAATTGATCCATGAACCATTTTTCATATTTGGGCCAAGTAGGAGAGGACTGCCAGAAATTAACATAGTTACGCATGTACAGGGTTCCATCAACATACTGATCTTGTTCACGGTGGAGAGTGTAGAAACAGAAAAAAGTTTGTCTCTGTTTCCGAGGAGCTGTCCATATATTGTATTCAACGAGAATCTTGTGAAGCTGGCTTCGCCAGTATGGCAGTGGAGCAAAAAGTTAAAGAATAGTCACAAGGTGCGTATGTGTATTAACAACATCACAAATATACTGGTAAATAAGATATGGAGGAAATCAGATGGCACAGTAATGAAGGGCAGAAAGAGCCCAAAGATACCAGATGAGTTCTTCTGGTATGGCACCTTTAATGAGAGGAACTGTGGTCAAGATTGTTGATCATAGTGGCACCATCAGGTTTAGTACTTGAACGGAAAATGGTAGCAGGCATGCTGATCGGCATAGTGGGATTGGAGTGAGGATCAGAAAGAGTAAGAATAAAGAGGGTTTGAGAAGAAGAGGAGCTGTCTTTCTGAGGTCGAGAGAGATAATCAGTAATGGTATTCTGATGTCCTTTGAGATGGCGAACTAAGAATTTATAGCGTGAGAACCAATCTTTTCACCTGAGGAGTTGTTTATCAGGAAGAATTTTCCCTTTTGGATCAAGCATCTTGGGGAATGACGTGTTGTCCATCTCGACAGTAAATTCATACGGGCTGAGATAAAAATTAAATTTTTCAAACCCCTTTTTGACTGCTAGGATCTCCTTATAGGTGGCATGATAATGCTGCTCAAAGTCTTTAAATTGTCCACCAGCATGCCCACAAAAAAACGTTTGCCCTTATCTTCTTCAATGAGGACGACCCCCTAATGGTCATCACTGACATCCGTCTATAGGATACGCAATCCTGTGTCAGGAATCTTTAATGGATAAGGATTTTGGGCAAGGTCTTTAAGGGCTTGGATCGCCTTAGTCTAAGTAGGGCCCCAAGATGAGGGATTCTTTTTTAGAAGTTTGGACAAGTGGCTGGTGTAGGTGGCTACATGAGGGATGAAATCTCTGAGATAATTAATGATGCCAAGGAACTGTTGGATTTGTTTGACCGTTAAATCAGTATTTGGGAATTTGAGCAATTCGATGGCAATATGAGGACCTGGTTGAAATTTTCCATCTTCAAATATCATACCCATAAATTCAATACGGGTAGCACCAATTTCAGCCTTCTTGGTGGAGAGCATAATCGCATAATGTTTGATGAGATCAATAAACTAGGATAATAAGAATTGATGAGAAGGCGAATCTTCAGAGAAGAGCAGAATGTCATCAATGTAAACCAAGGCATTGTGCAAAATGGGCTCAAACATTTGGGTCATGATCTTTTGGAAGAGCGAATGTGCTACTTTCAGGCTAAATGGCATGACGGTCCACTGGTACTGGGCATTTAGTATACAGAAAGCAGTCTTATACCGGTCCTCAGGATGAATGCCTAACTGCCAAAACCCAGCTTTAAGGTCAAACTTGGAGAACATCTTGGCCAGTTTGAGATGGACAGATAAAGTATTGGGCTTTGGAAGAGGAAACTTATCATCTTGGAGAAACAAGTTGAGAGGCTTGTAGTCTATTACCAACCTCTTTTTCTCAAGTTTGAGTTCAGCTATTTTTTCAGCATAAAAGGCCTGACGGGCCCAATCAGATTTCGTGGGCTCAATAAGCCCTTGCTGAAGAAGAGATGCACATTCTTCTCGGGCCAACGCAAGATCATCGGGATTCATGCCAGGATGAGTGGCCTTAATAGGATTGAGGTCTTCATTGCGTTTGAACGGAAGATGAATAAAGAATGCGAGATTTTTCTAGAGAGGGAAAGTATGGGAAAACTAGTCATGCCTATCAGCACAGTATGGAAGAATCTGGTCACGGAGATAGGTATAAACAGGAGGAACTTGTTGAAGCTCGAGGAGACTGGCAATAGGGGTATAAGCACGGAATAAACTTTTATACTGGATCCCAGTGGATAAAATCTGGAGTTTCTTGGTGCGGGAGAAAACATCAAAACCAATTAATATATCTTTGCCAGGAAGACCACTGCCTAACACCTTAATCTAGAGAATGCAGTTTGAAGACCAATACGTCTCTTTGTAATCCACTCAATTTTGAATAAACTAGCATTAGCAATAAAGAAATATTGTATATAAGGAACCCAATCTTCAGAAGGTAGAAAGCATAGTTTCATGACCGTTCTGCAAGAGCCAGTATATAAAAATCCAATGGCTGGAACAGCTTTGGTAAATTTGTCTGCAAGAGGCCGGATTTCAATATGTGGTTTGATGAACACAACCTTCTCTTTGGGAGGGTCATGTAAGACCCCCAAAGATCCCAAGCAAAGGATGAGAGTAACATTATCTGATGTGTCAGAGTCTGAGGAGGTGGAGAACTTAGATGAACAGTTGGCCGTGCCAGAGGAGTATGGCAAGACATATTGAGTGTCCTCATTGCAGTTAGCTTGTTCTTCCACAGCAGATTCAATATCTTCATCGTCTCGGAGGAGAAGCATTGTTTGTAGATGTTGTAGTATATGAATATCTCTTTTGGTTTTATGAGGACATCTTTTTGCGTGTCCTTTTTGACCACATATGTAGAATTTATCTGACTTGCGGGAGGAAGGATGTCTTTTCTTAAAATACCGAAGAAAAGGCTTGGTACGAGAGTGATGACGGAAACCCTGTTTACGAGATGGAAAACGGTGGGTCTTTTCCCATTTGTCCCGTCTGTGATCCTTGGAACATGAACAATCCTTTGGAGCATGGCATTTGAGCTTGAGATATGATTTGGTACATGCCGATCGAAGTTTAGATTCTCCTTTGAGCATCCCCTTAAAAAACTTTTATTGTTCACATAATTTATCAAGGGTGGCCATGCAAGCTGATAGATCTCACCAAGGGAAATGTCTGTCATATCACGACGAAGGGCATTAATGGCCCGATGAAGTTCAGGTTGCAATTCTTTAGGAAGAGAGGCAATGAACGTGTGCCGGAGGTTGACATCATTCGTGTCATTCAGCATATAATACTTGTCGGACATACGTTGGAAATATTTTTGTAAATCACGGCATTCCAACGAACAACATTTCATTTAAAAAAGTCTTGACGACTTCGTTTGTCAATAAGTTGAAAATCCCCAATGAATTCTTTATGTAACATTCCCAAAAGAGTACCAGCATCTGGGCTACGAGCGGCAGTCAGCCGTTGATAAGGACTAAGACTTTGAAACCATTCTCTTAAAGTCCCTATGAATCGAGATAAAAACTCAGAGATGACATCTTCGAGGGCCACATCCTGGTTTTGACAGTTGTAAGTCAATCCAAGCACTAAATTCATGAAGACGATCACACCATTTATTTGGAGGAAGATTGTCAAAAGTAAACCAGGGGCCAGTCGTTGGTTTATAGATGTTCCTCGAGTCTTGGGAATGTATTGGAAAAGGAAGATCATCGACAGAGGGTTCTTCCTCGTCAATATCACCAGGTTGGACCATGGCAATAATAGAAATATCAGCTTGGCATGCCTCAGAAGGAAGACTAGATGTATCATCAGTGCTGGAGGTATCAGTTTCTGAAACTGAACTGGAGAGACTTTGTAACGTATGGATTGTCGGAGCAGGATCTAGAGGAGCCTTTAATTTCTGATATGGAAAAGGAGGACGAACTGGTAGAGCAGAAGGTTTCGTTGCATAGGAAGTTGAGGCCAGAGGAGTGGGATGGATCTGAACACCAGAAGGTATCGAAGAAAGATGAGCATGCTGCACTGGGGGAGCTGCGGTTGTCGACCTAGATTGTCTGAGTTGCCTTAAAATTAGGTAAGACATTTTGAATATATTATTATAGTCGGAGGCTTTTAGATAAGGCATGGGAGAGGAGAGATACCTATGAGTTTGACTGCTCACGGGATAGGAAGGATATGGATCATAAAGAGTTTGAGATTTCTCCTTAACCATATTTGCCTCTATCTGGTAGATATCTTGTTGAATATGGGAGAGTTTTTGCTCTTTCTTCCGGAATTCTGGGCCTATGTAACCTTTTTCGGTCAGCTGTTTTAATTCCGTATCTAAGTGCAAGACTCTTGATGCTAACATGTCCCGAAGCTGCTGAAGTTGGTCAAAGGTCTGCCCGACTTGAGTAGATAGACTGTCAGATTGCAGATGTAGCTGATCTAGTTTAGCATCGATCTTTGTAAGAGTCCGATTTTGACACAACATTTTTGGACTGCCAATTCAGCACATCTTCAGCCGCATGAATAGACTTAGGTTCTCCTGTTAGAGTGATCTCGGTAGGAACGGAGAAAGGACTTGTAGACACTTTCATAACCGGATTGGTGTGTCTGGTTAATGGTGGAAAATCTTGTTCGTATGATTCCATCATGGCAATGCAGAGAATGATACTAGGAACACAATGAACTGGAAGCACCGATGTTGGTTGCATGGATGGAAGAAGGTCTGTATGGCTAGTTTCTTGGAGCAACTCATATAGAGAAAGTTGCTGAGAAGATACTGATGGCTGAGGGCCAACCCAATGAGTGGTATTGCTTGAAGAACCATCTTGATCATTATCGCCATGGTGATGATGAGATGCCTTGTAGCGACAAGACAATTTGTTGGGCTTCTTGCGGGTTGAAAGAGCCTTTTGATACCATGAGTCATCATCATCAGTATCAGTTTCATCCCCAAAAGGCTCATCACAATCACAATCAGGGTCGCATCTATCTAAAGAAATATTCCAGATGAAATGTCCATTTACGTGGGACACATAACAGGGTTGAGCTGCATGATCAATCCAGACTATGAGAGAACAGCTGCACAAGAGCGTGCAAGCAAGAGTGATAGTTAAAATACTATCGTTTAAAAAATTAACAGTGACTTTCGTTTAAAAAATTGATAAAAATCAATACACGTAATCTATGGATGGCCATAGTTCATAGACAATAATCAATGCACGTGAGTCATTCACGGACAATTGAGTAATTTAATACTTATTACCTGTGTAAGCCATCCATGAACCTCTCCACCAACCCCTTTTCTCAATGAGAAATGACGCCCACCAACCCCTTTTCCCTACAAGGAATGACGCCAAATTTCGCCTCCCTTCCTTGTTTCTGCGTCACCCGCGACAACCATTTTCCTGCAATTCTTTCACTGTTTTTTCATTTTTTCTCATAGGAGCTCCAATAGCGGTATTTCTTCATCGTTTCTTCACTTCCTACATCCCTGCTTTTGTGTACATAAAAATTCTCTCTAAATATGATTGAATTGTCATGTCGGGAGCCTCATTCCCACCAAAGATTCGATCTTTGGTCTCTTTCGCCAAAGCCCATCTGCAATTCCCGGAAATCCTTTGATTCTTGGCCATGCTCCTTTCAATTAGAGAAGAAGCACGTTTATCACTAAGGGAGTGTTGGGTTCATCTTCGCATGAGTAGTACAAATCAGATTGAAGCTTTCTGGGTGAAATTATTTGAGAATTTGAACTATGGCCATCTAATTTCTTTCTGTAATTCAAAAAAGAGAAAATAGAGGAATGGTTTGGGGGGTTTGTCAAGAAAATGAGGTGAGAGGGAGATTTATATAATGGAAAAGGAAGAAAATGAGGTGAGAGGGAGATTTATATAATGGAAAAGGAAGAAAATGGGGTGAGTTGTAAACCAATAATACTCTGCTCTCTTTCTTCCCTTTCACCCACCCACACAACTTTCATGGACTCGTATGTGCTTCCTTTTATAAGACTCTCTGACTTTTATAGATTCCCTCCATTGCTCACTTACGAAAAACAAACTGCGCTTTTGGATTTTGAACCAACGAGACTAACATCTGATTTCGGTATCTGGGTCTGCGACAAAAATGAAATAAAATGGATTAGCGTTGTTGGCGAGCTTTTCCTATCTCCACACGGTGACATATTTGAACGAGTACCAAATCTCTGTTTGGAACTTCTTCGAAACAGAACAATAAGAAAAGTAAGAATAGGAAGAAATAATACCATTTTGGGCCCGTTCTGAATTAAGATTTTTGAATAGTTCCCTTTTCATGAGGAGGAAATTGCTCCGGAGAGGACCCAGCTGCTGCTGAGTGAAGTGGGGATGAGCATGAAAATCTGAGCAGTGACCTCTGCTTTTTGTTTTTTCTCTCGTTTTGGAACAGCCGTGGCTGAAAATATCTGTTTCTTTGACAAGGCGAACACGTGGCAATGGGTATTACTCCCATTGCCCATGGATATTTGAGACACGTGCGGATGAGATATTAAATTTTCTGCTTATCAATTAAAAGAATCACCTGTGAGTCACATGTATTGATTTTCGTTAATTTTTTTAACGAAAGTTATGGAAGGGGTGTTGATAAAATAAAATGATAAGTGAAGAAATTTTATGAACGATCTTAACTGATATAGTCACGGGAGGTCAGTGGTCTATATAAGGGCGTGCACGATTCAGTTCGATCAGTTAGTAAAATGTTTTTGTAATCGAACCGAATTCACTGGTTTCCTATATAACCAAACTGAACCGAACTGGTGTAACAATCCGAACCAAACTGAATATAACTAAAGTAATCGGTTTGGTTTGATTATTTGTAACTGGTTCGGCTGCACCTGTAAAACTTTTTAAAACAGTAAGAATTTTTGGACGAGTGACTGAGGGAGACAATGGTTGTCGAGAGGGAGATGAAAGAAAATGGAGGCGCGATGTGACTGTTTGAGTTTTTGTTTGGACGTTTGGTTAATTGGTTTTAGTTTTAGTTTTGTTTTTTTTACTTCAACTCAATAACAATAATTAATAATATAAAATATATATTAAAATACTGATTGTAATCGATTCGAATCGATTACAAAGTTATTGGAAAAGATAATCGGACAAAAAATACAATTATTAAAAATAATTGAATCAATTATAATTATGATATTAAAAGAATCGACCGAACCGAACATCGGTTCAGAAAAAATCTGCACAACCTACTAGTATTGTAATTAACCATAATCTTTATAATTTCAAAGAATCTAAAATGTTTTATTTTATAATAAATTAATTCCACCACATACTTCGCCTCCTCTCTCTTTCCAAAGCACCCCACCGGGCCACCAACGCCGTGCCCCATTCAAAAAGAGGCCGCTCCCAATCTTTCAAAGTTAACCCATAAAAAAATATGTTCTTTTTCCTGCATCTCCTCTCAGCTTGAAGAGGTAGACGAAGAAGAAGAATAGATTGGAGCAATAATAAAGGGTTTGGCTTTCGTTGTTGAAAAATATTGGGGTTTCTGAAAGTTGATTGTGGATTTTGTAGTCCGTTTGAATGGCGCAAGAAGGGGTTGAGGGGATGGATCCTGCAGTGCTCGAGGACATTATCAAGAGATTGTTGGAGTTTCGTCATGCGAGGCCAGGGAAGCAGGTCCAGCTAATGGAGACCGAGATCCGCCAGCTATGTACTGCCTCCAGAGAAATTTTTCTCCAGCAACCCAATCTTCTTGAGCTCGAAGCACCCATTAAGATCTGCGGTACGTTTTTTAGTGCGATTTTCCTTGGAATTTAAGATTGGATTTTTTGGGTAGATTGTTACAGAGATGTATGTATTTTTAGCTTATCAAATGGGCGTGAGAGTAGACATTCATGAACTTGATAGGAATATGGTACTCGTACCGATAAAAAAAGAATATGGTGCTCCTGAGTAGTATAATCGGCGCGCGAGCTCTAATAAAATTATAATTTAGATCATTAAAGGTCATAGTTTTTTATTGTTTAATGGTGAGTTATCCTCGTCGGAGAGAAATTATCTTATTGAGTTTATCTACGGTGTAGCCTTTTTCATTCAAGCTATATATTCTGGGTTTTTATTGGATAATAATAAGAGGGGAAGCTGATAAGTTTCAGAGGCCGAGTGGATATTATGAATACCAGCATAGTTAGCTTAGACACGCTTTGATGACTTGCAAGTTTTATGGTCATGAAATTTGTTGCTCTGTTAACACTTTCAATTGAATAATTCTGATTAAGCGTGAGTGCTTGACAAGAACCAGCTGATCACATTTAAATGTGTATATGGGCTCTGATTATGATGAATATGGACAGAAGGGTTGAAGATTTGTAGGATATGAACGTGAGAGTTGTTAACGATTGAAATATAGTGGTCAGAGGTGATAACTCAAGAGCCTTCTTAACGCTTTTATTACAGTCATTTGAAAGATGTGGGACTTGAATGTTAGCTCTTTTCATGTTTTAATGATTGAATTTGACTAAGCTATACTGTTTTCTGTATTTTCTTGATATATAGGTGATATTCATGGGCAATATTCTGATCTCTTGAGGCTCTTTGAATATGGGGGTTTTCCTCCCAGTGCTAATTATTTATTCCTTGGTGACTATGTGGACCGTGGGAAACAGAGTTTGGAAACAATTTGCCTTCTCCTTGCTTACAAGATAAAATATCCCGAAAACTTCTTCCTTTTAAGAGGAAACCATGAATGCGCTTCAATCAATCGTATTTATGGATTTTATGATGAATGTAAACGCCGGTTCAATGTAAGGCTTTGGAAAACGTTTACCGATTGTTTTAATTGTCTCCCAGTTGCTGCGGTTATAGATGATAAAATATTGTGCATGCATGGTGGTCTTTCTCCCGATTTAACAAATTTGGATCAAATACGAAGCTTAACGCGTCCAAACGATGTACCAGATACTGGTTTGCTCTGCGATTTACTATGGTCAGATCCTAGTAGAGATGTTAGAGGGTGGGGATTGAATGACCGGGGAGTCTCGTTCACATTTGGGGCAGATAGGGTCTCGGAATTCTTAATGAAGAATGATATGGATCTAGTTTGTCGTGCACACCAGGTAAGTTCACAAATAGTTCTTTGTATCAATTTTTTTGTTATTCAAGAATCTTAGGACACCAATTCTTCTACAGGTAGTTGAAGATGGGTATGACTTCTTCGCTGATAGACAACTTGTTACAATATTCTCTGCTCCAAACTATTGTGGGGAATTTGACAATGCTGGTGCAATGATGAGTGTTGATGAAAGCTTAATGTGCTCTTTCCAAATTCTTAAACCGGCCGACAAAAAATCTAAATTCTTTTGAACAGGAACACGAGTTACTGCAGTTTCAGCTTCCTGCCACCTTGCTAATGTACGTTTTACATTTTACATTTATAAATGTTTGAATCATTTTTTCTATTGTACAAAAAGAATTTGAAGACGTGAAAAATATTATTATTTTTCGGGTTTTATTAGGGATGTCAACGGGGCGGGGCAGAGGTGTGGTAGCCTCTCCCCATCTCCATCCCCACTTTCATATGTCAATCACATCCCAGGGTTACCCAGGGGGGGGGGGATGGGGAATCCCCATTAGGATCGGGTTACCCAAGGGTTCCCCATCTCTCTTTAGGCTTGATTATGTGTAGAAGTTTTCAGAGCTGATCTGAGATAGTGACAGACGCAAAGAAGACGATAATGAGTAATGCTGACAACAGAAGCAATGAAGATAATTTTGGAGAAAAATAATACATGCATCTTCTTATTTGACGTTTAAAATAACTAGTGCAGTGAGAGATTATAAAAGATGGTGTTAGGGTTGAGTTTTGACGAAGAGTTATAGTTTTCTTGTCAAAGTTACTTTTTTCTTTTGCTTTTCCATCAGAGACGTAGAGTTATAGTTCAATATAATACAATTTATTATATATATATATATATATATCCGACGATCAAGACAATTCCCGCGAAACTCTTTCATTTCATACAAGTTTCTTCTTTTTATTCTTACAAAGCAAATAGCATTTCCTATTGATTTGTCCCCTGGGCTGGACCTATTCTGATTCTTAATTATCAGTCGCTACGCTGTTCCCAAGGACTAGCAAAGTCGAAATAGCGAAATTCTTGGGTCATATCAATGGGTTCAGAAACCACACGTTTCTCTGGATTATCATAGCGTACTTCCACATATCCACTCAGAGGAAGGTCTTTTCATAATGGATGACCCTCGAAACCATAATCTGTTGATATATGATGTAGATCCTGATGATTGATGGAAGAAACACCAAACATATCCCAAACTTCTCGCTCCCATCGGCCGACTGATGGAAATAGACTGACTACCGGAGATATTCGTGTTACTTCGTCTGCACTGGTTTTATATATAATAAATTGTATTATATTGAACTATAACTCTACGTCTCTGATGGAAAAGCAAAAGAAAAAAGTAATTTTGACAAGAAAACTATAACTCTACGTCAAAACTCAACCCTAACACCATCTTTTTTAATCTCTCACTGCACTAGTTAATATATATGTATAATAAATTGTATTATATTGAACTATAACTCTACGTCTCTGATGGAAAAGCAAAAGAAAAAGTAACTTTGACAAGAAAACTATAACTCTACGTCAAAACTCAACCCTAACACCATATATATATATATATATATATATATATATATATATATATATGGGGCAAGATGAGGCTGGTACCGGGTGGGGACTATTATATCGATCCCCGCCCCATTCCCGCGCGGGTTTTATTTACAATGCCCCATACCGGTCATGTCACTCATTTATTTACCAAAACCCAACCTATTAGAGGCGGGTCCCTGAGGATTTGGGGACTCACGTGTGATTTTGATATCCCTGGTTTTAATTGTCCTTGGTAATTATGAAGTAACGTATTGTAGTTTAATTTTGTGAGAAGTAGTTTGATTGAGACAATTTCTTTTTCAACGTATAGCCGCAAACCATGTATCTGATACGATTTCTCCTGCAAGAAAACTCTAATCTAACACAACAGCCCAACTATTGATAAACAAAAAGAAACCACCACAACAGAGAAGAAAAAAGAAAAAACAGCTTGATTACTCAACAATGGTGGAATTCACCAAGGGAAAAAAGTTTGAAAACAAGCCCTACACCAAGTTGTTCGAGAGCTTGGTCTATCCCGTTCATCCACTCCCAAAAGCCACCCCCTAACCTTCTCTGTACACTTTTTATTCAATCCACCTCCCAACAAAGGCATAATTAACTCTAGCCTAGTCAGCACCCCCATTCTCTCTCCTCTAACTAATTGAATTTTTTTGTCCCTACCCCTCACACCTCATCTAATTACATTTTATAATCTTTGTTTTTCTTCTTCATCACATAAGTAAACTCAATTAAGGGTCTAACATTACTCCCCTCCTGAAGAAGCACCTTGTGCTCAAGGTGAAATGAAGGAAATTGAGTGTTTATCACATTGAGTTCTGCCCATGAGTTCGAAATCTGGCAGATTCTTCTACTTGATGAGCACTTCCAACGCTCTTGTAGCGCTGTAATGAAGATCTTCTACCGCTTCTGGTTTCACAAACCACTCTAAGTCCGCCTTCAACACTGGTGGAAAAAAATGAGTAGGAACCGACTGCCCAACAGCCCTGTTGGGCATCGAAACATGGAAAACAGGATGTATGAGAACTGATTCTGGCAAGTCAAGTTTATACGCGACTAATCCGATCCGATCCACAACCTCATATGGGCCAAAATATCGGGTGATAACTTCTCATTCTGACGCTTAGCCAGCGATTTGACGATAAGGCTTGAGCTTCACATAGACTAAATCGCCCACATGAAACTCTACATCTCTTCTTTTCTTATCAGCTGTGAATTTCATCTTTTTCGGAGCCCTTTCAAGATGGTATTTCAACTCCTCAATTATAGAATCTCGTTCCACAAGTTGCTCTTCTACTTGGGATAAAAGGGTGGTGCCCTTGGCGTACCGTATCAAGGATGGGGTCTCTCGGTGGTAAAGAGCTCTGAATGGGGTTCTGTTGATCGAACAATGGAAAGAAGTGTTGTACCAATATTCAGCCCAAGGAATCCATTGGACCCATTTTCTCGGTTTGTCACCAATAAAGCATCGGAGATAAGTTTCAATTCCCCGATTAACCACTTCGGTTTGGCCATCACTTTGTGGGTGGTAAGCGAAGCTCCGATTGAGTGAAGTACCCTGCAAACGGAACAATTCAGACCAAAATTTGCTCGTGAATACTTTATCTCTGTCGGAGACTATAGAACGGGGAGTCCCATGTAGGCGAACTACCTCCCTTATGAATAATTCTGCTACCATTGGGGATGTAAATGGGTGTTTCAAGGGTAAAAAATGGGCGTATTTTGTCAAACTCTCCACTACAACCATAAGGCAATCAAATCCTTCCGATAGAGGCAACCCCCTCCACAAAATCCACGGATATATCTTCCCAAACCAGATCTGAAATGGGCAAAGGCTGCAACAAACCAGCTGAAGAAAGGGCAAGGGTTTTACTTTGTTGACAAGTGGAGCATTCCGACACATATTTTTGAACATCTCTATACATCCCCACCCAAACGACATCCCTCGCCAATCGCTGGAAGGTTTTTAACACTCCTAAATGTTCTCCAATCTTCCCTGCATGGTACTTCTCCAACAATTGAGGGATTAGAGAAGAGCTCTTTGGAATCATTAACTTGCCCCGGAATAATAAGTTCCCATTTTGCAAGGTATAATCATCCACCGCAATGTGATCTTGGAGAAGTTGCTGTTTGATTGGCCCCAAAACCGAATCATTTGTCACCTCCCGTTGAAGAACATCCCAAAGATTTGTCCAAGATAAAGACAAATCAGCCAATTCACAACTTTCTCCTTGTCTGGATAACGCATCAGCCGCCTTGTTTTCCACTCCCGACTTGTATTCAATCTCGAAATTGTATCCGAGCAACTTGGAGACCCACTTTTGATGTTCATCCGGCACTACTCGCTGCTCTAATAAGTAGCGTAAGCTCCTTTGATCGGTTCGGACTAAAAACTTGGTTCCCAAAAGGTAAGGTCGCCATTTTTGCACGGCCAGCACAATGGCCATCAACTCCCGCTCGTAAACTGACTTCAACCTAGCCCGGCCACTGATTGTTTGGTTGAAAAAAGCAATGGGCAGCTGGTTTTGCATCAACACCGCCCTAATCCCGATCCGGAGGCATCCGTCTCAATTACAAACTGTTGCTTGAAGTCCGGAAGAGCTAACACTGGAACCGTAACCATTGCCTCCTTCAAAGCCTCAAAAGACTTTTGAGCTTCCTCATTCCACCTGAAATTATCCTTGCACAACTGATTCGTCAAAGGAGCTGTTATATGCCCATAGTTACGGACAAACTTCCGGTAATATCTGGTGAGGCTGAGAAATCCCTTCAAATCTCGCAAATTCTTGGGAATTGGCCCCTCCACCATGGCCTTAACCTTCTTCAGATCTTCTGCTACCCCCGCTGCGGAAATTATATGTCCCAAATACTCCAATTCAGACTGATCTAACATGCATTTCTTCCCATATACAAACAGCGAGTTCCCCCGCAAGAGCTCAAAAACGATCCGAAGAGATGCAAATGCTCCCCCATATTCGAACTATATATCATAATATCATCAAAGAAAACCAATACAAATTTTCGTAAATAAGGCTTGAATACCTCATTCACGAGGCTTGGAACGTAGCTGGGGCGTTGGTAAGTCCGAAAGGCATAACTAGAAACTTTTAGTGTCCCTCGTGTGTTCTGAAAGCTGTCTTGGGAATGTCCGAAGGGCTGACCCGAATCTGGTGGTACCCCGACTTCAAATCTAGCTTAGTAAACACCTTTGCTCCGAACAACTCATCAATCACGGGTATGGGAAACATGTTGGGGACCATAACTCGGTTTAGTGCGCGATAATCCATGCAAAATCTCCAACTCCCATCTTTTTTCTTAACCAATATGACCGGGCTCGAGAATGGACTATAGCTAGGCTGTATAATGCCGGCTATTAACATTTCCCCAACCAACTTCTCAATCTCAGCCTTTTGGATTTGTGGTAACGATAAGGTCCCACCGAAACCGGTTCTGCCCCGTCCTTCAAAACAATCTGGTGATCCAGAATTCACTGTGGGGGTAATCCATTCGGCAATTCCATAATGTCAAAGAATTGCTTCAGCAAGTTTGCGATTTCCCGAGATTCACTAGAAGAGTTTTCCTCCTTTTCTTCGAAGACCCCCAAAGCCCCAAATTCCAGCAATATCCCTTGTCCCTCATGTTTCACTGCCCGCATCATTCCTCTAAGCGAAATCTAAGTCTTACATAAGCTTGGTTCACTCCAAAATGTTACCTTGTTTCACCCAATCTGAAATTTCATCGTCAACATCTTCCAATTAACTTGCATCACCCCTAATTTGGCCAGCCACTGCATCCCCAAGATTACGTCCACGCTCCCCAATTCCAAAGGAAGTCATCCACCACTTCTACCACCAGAAGAGATACCGCCAAACCTTTGCATATGCCCTCGGTACTCACTGAACCTCCCGTCCCAAGCAGTACTCCGTATGAAGCGATAGGTATGAGGCGTAAGTGATAATGGTGAACAATATCTAGGGCAATAAAGTTGTGGGTGGCTCCACAATCAATGAGAATAGTCACCGGGCATCTTCCGATCTTGCCTGTGAGCTTCATCGTGTGAGAAGTAGTAAAACCCACTACTGAGTTCATCGATAATTCCACTGCCCCCTCAATTGATTCTGCTTTTGTTGTCTGTTTGGTCCAAACCCCACCTTAGTCTTCCAAATTCAGCTCATCAAAGATGTTGATTTCATCCACAAGCAACGCTTGAAGCTGTCGGTTTTTGCAAATGTGCCCCAAAGAAAATTTTTCCTCGCATAAAAAACACAACCCCTACTTCTCGTCTTCGCTGCAGCTCAGAATGTGTATATCAGCGGAAACCAGTCGGCCTTCTCATCACCGGTACGTCTTCTGCTCCCCTGGTCGCTGACGTCACGGGTGGTGGCTTGGTAGTCGCCGGTGGGAAGCTGGCTCTGGTCTGGCTCGGGGAACCGCCGCTTGCGAAACCCCCTGTGTTCACGGGTCTAGAGGGAAACAGGTTAGAACCCGCATGGTTGCTAGGGTTTCCCTGGTGCGGGACCCGACCCGACCCGTATGGGTTATGCAATTTTTGTCCTCACCATCTGGGCAGATTCCATTATCTCCACTAAATCCCTAGGTCTCATCATCCTCACCTCAACCCTTATGTGTGGCTTCAATCCATTGATGAACATACCCTCCAAAAGCTCATCAGAGACCTTTCCGTGGAGCGGGGCCGCTAGAACCTCAAACGGATCGATGAAATCTTCGACCGCTGAATCTTCTTGCAGAGCTAAAAAATTTTGGCACCCGATTCCGTCGTGATTGGATCGGAATCGAACGAGAAGGGCTATGACCAGCTTCTGAAATGACGTCGATCGTCCATGTATTGGTACCAAGCCAACGCTCGTCCTTCCAAACTAACCACCACCATCTCTAACTTATCCGTTTCTGACACTGGATTAAGCTGAAAATACCTTTCAGCTCTAAACGCCCATCCATCCGAATCTTTGCTGCTGGAACTCGGAAATTCTAGTCTCCGTGAAGGTTTCCACTCCTCCCTAGAGCCCGACCCTTCATGAACCCAAGCTGAATTCACTGTCGAGCCATCAAGAACTTCGTTTGATTCCTTCTCTTTTCCTCTCGTCGCGCTCGATTCGACCCTGCCAGTCATTCGGTATAAGGTACCCATTATCGTCTCTAATGATTTCTCCATATTGCTGAACCGATTTTTGATCCCCGAGACTTCTCGAAATTTTTCTTGGATCTGTTCCAACTCCTTATGAATTCCATTCTTCACGTCCGATAACTCTCGCTGCCATTCCTCTTGCATTTGGGAGAGTTGGTTCTCTAACGGATTGTCTTTTTTTGGAGTCATCCCCTTCCCAGAATTATACTGCTCTGATACCAATTTGATACGACTTCCCCTGCAAGAAAACTCTAATCTAACACAACAACAGCCTAAATATTGATAAACAGAGAGAAACAGCCACAACAGAGAAGAAAAAAGAAAAACAGTTTGATTACTCAATAGTGGTGGAATTCACTAAGGAAAAAAGTGAGAAAACAAGCTCTGCATCAAGTTGTTCGAGAGCTTGGTCTCTCCCATTCATCCACTACCCAAAAGCCACCCCCTAACCCTCTTTGTACACTTCTTATTCAATCCACCTCCCAACAAAGGCATAACTAACTCTAGCCTACCCCTCCCACCTCATCTATTACATTTTTTAATCTTTGTTTTTCTTCTTCATCACATAAGGAAACTTAATTAAGGGTCTAACAGTATCACTCTCTGTCTCAGCCTCATTTTGAAACTTGATTCGATTTTGGATTTACAAGATCTCAGTTTCATTGACTCTGAAAAAAATTGTGCCACATTGTCCACATTATTATCGAAGAATTGAGATTTTCTTAGTAAAAATAAAACTAGCTTTTTATCTCTCTTGGAATACGTTTTCTAAACGTTATGTCAAGCTCTTTACAGTCTTTACCATACTCAACGTCTTAACCAAGATCAAGATTAATATCACTTTTCCATAATTGAGCCTCGGTATATGCTGTGGAATTACTAAATGACTCGTTCCAAGCTCACCTAATTGAATTAAGCCTCCATGGTTATTGAGTTCCAGTATGGACTATAACGAACATGTTTTTTGTATCAACTTTTATAATAATTAAATATGATTTCCCATAAAGAGTTCCATTCCAATTCTGTTGACATTTCTTTCTACATTATCCATCTACTATTAAATTACTGTGTATATACTTTAATTGCCTGTACAAGATTAAGGAAAATCCACAGCACTAGCAGTTGTCTTTCTCAAATCAGGTCATTCTAGATTTTCAATTAGTTAAGTTCAGTAATATCATGATGACACTACTAATTTTTGGGATATGAATGCTAGCCAGTTGCAGCTATCTGTTTCTTACTTTTCAAACTGTAATATCTCTTCTGGCTAGAAGTAATATAATTGTTTTAATGGATGACTGTCAGTTACTATTTGTTGGGACTAATTGTTCTTGTGATCATAATACTGCATCTAAATCCACATTTTCATCTGAATACCTTTTCTGTGACCAGGCTGTCTATGTCTGATCCTTTGATTCTATTAGATATGTTTATGGTATTAATGGTCACCTTATATAGAACTATTGGATATTGTCCTGGTTGAAAATGCTTGTAGTTGGAAAGCTTACTTCATTGCTCTTTCAATCTTGGAGATGAAATTGAGGCATCAGCGGATAACACCTGTTTGAGGCGAGTTCTCAACATATTGTGGTTCAAGGGATGAGCTTTGCACTTCGCGGAATGGCGGTAACTACAAATTCACACTGGTGGCATAGGCTTTAATTTTCATTTCTTTTGTTGATTGCTATACAAATATGGTGCCCATGTATGTTTCTTCATGTTGTAAACCAGTGGTCGTGTTGATCAGTGACACCATTAGAAAAGATTGTTTCATCTGTACTAAAGTGAATTCTTTACCCTGCATTCCAGTTTGGCGACCATAACGTTTGTGCGTTCAGCTTTTTTTTTTTTGTCGATAAATTTTCAGCTTCTTCACAATTTCATAACAAAACTAGCAAATGATTAGCAAATGGCTGAGGAATCTAGAGAGGCAAACAAATGAGGTATTCAAGGTTGAATGTATTGCTCTATTGCTCAAGTATAGATAGAATACGATTAGAAAAACGAGCGCCAACTTTTATAGATACGCTAGATTATTACTAAATTTTCACTGGTGGTTGCATTTTTTGTCTTTAGCCCTGATCTCTTCTCCTCTATGTTTGTTTCGTTTTTCTAAAATGCTCCTTTATCCGTTTGCTGGAAAAATGACGCTTACGGAAACAAATTCAGTATCGCTCTCTGAGTTTAAATTCTTACCACGGATATTATGGTAGTTACGTTAAAAGTGTCTTAAGAGTTCAAAAACTGAGTTATTATTGTACTGAAAATTCACATAATTGATTAATATTGATATTTTAATAAGATTTTTATAGATTAGAATTTAAGAAACTAGTGTACACAAAATATGAAAATTAAACAATTCTTACCGTTCGAAGACTTTTATACATTAGTAGTTCCGTTAAAAATATCTTAGAAGCTAAAAATTGAGTTATCATTGAACTAAAAATTAACATTATTTCTAACCTCGCCATTGTTTCTATCCTCACCGGTGCTTGAGGTCCAGACTCCACTCTGGCAGCGCTCCTCACCAAGTTGGTCTTCCAGATCAGAGTTTTGGTAATTATACTGGTGGCCAGAACAATGCTGGTTGGGGGTCGTACTACATCAGTTTCACAACCATTGCTGAGGGTTCCGGTGTGATCACTCGATTAGTATTGTTATGTGGTATCGATCTTTTGTTCAGTACTTAGTTCTGTGATCGTCCTGCTTCTGTGTATTTAGGTTAGTTTGTTTGTGTGTTTTGGTGTACCTTGGTTTTATCGTTTGAGTTGTTAAGCTAGGTGATGGATGGTTGTTGTGCGGTCTTGTGACTCGGGTAATTTTTCCTTAATTTGATTATTTTTGTGATTTCCCTTTGTGACTTTTGTGTTTCTGGGCATATTTACTCAATGCAACATGAACTGTCATTGCTGGCAGGGCAAGAGCTTGCCAGACTGTTTGACATGCCATAGTGGATATAGCCATGATCGCAACAGAACAAGCTCTGGTTTGCATGGGGAAAGTGGGAATGACTTCATACTCTCTGTATCTATTCCATTTAAGCTTTTACTATACCAATTACTAGCATCTCTCCTCAAAATCCTCCTAACTTTCAGGAAACTGATGTCTCTAGTCTCTACTCATTTAATGTGTCAAACTAGACAGGTAACTACAGCCGAAGCTGTTTCTATATGTGGTGAGCTACATGATCAAGTTTGTTGAAGCTTGCAATATTTTACCAACAAGGGGCAGACGTGTTGAGTCCATGGAAATTTCAGTTTAGCTTGTTGTGGGTGTGTTCATTGTACAGGTTTGAGTGATTTCTGCAAGTGACTTCATTCAACTCTGTATAAATAAACCCTAAACTTGGTTACAATTCTTGCTCAAGTCCAAAACATGAAGAATGCAATGAGTGGTTTGAAGGAAATGAGAGTATGGGGTTTGTGTTTTCATCTTATGCTGGTGCTGATTGCGGTTGAAGGCAGCAGTAGGCTTTCATTTGCAACTAGTAGGAGACTCTTGGGGAGTGGCCATCGACCTTTTGATGGTGGAAATGGAAAAGTGGTCGGAGACCAAGTGTATGGGCAACCTTCACCACTAGCTCAGCGACCACCGTCCTATTATTCACCACCACCTACTCTATCTCCACCTCCACCACCGGTGACTTATTCTCCACCTCCATCTTATCATTATCCACCACCTACTGGATCTCCACCTCCAGCACCTCATTATCCTCCACCTTCACCTTCCTATTACCCACCGCCTACCCAATCTCCACCACCACCTACCAATTCTCCACCCCCAGCATCAGCTCCTTATTATTCACCACCACCACCTACCCATTCTCCACCTCCACCTCTCATTTATCCACCACCTTCACCCGTTTATCCACCACCTTCACAATCTCCACCTCCACCACCTTCACCCGTTTATCCACCACCTTCACAATCTCCACCTCCACCACCCTCCCCAGTTTATCCACCACCTTCCCAATCTCCACCTCCACCACCTTCCCCAGTTTATCCATCACCTTCACCAGTTTATCAACCACCTTCACTATCTCCACCTCCACCACCCTCCCCAGTTTATCCACCGCCCTCCCCAGTTTATCCACCACCTTCCCAATCTCCACTTCCACCACCTTCACCAGTTTATCCACCACCTTCACAATCTCCACCTCCACCACCTTCACCAGTTTATCCACCACCTTCACCAATTTATCCACCGCATTCCCCAATTTATCCAGCACCTTTCCCGGTTTATCCACCACCTTCCCAATCTCCACCTCCAGCACATTCACCAGTTTATCTACCACCTTCCCCAGTTTATTCACCACCCTCACAATCTCCACCCCCACCACCTTCACCAGTTTATCCACCACCTTCCCCAGTTTATCCACCGTCATTCCAATCTCCACCTCCACCACCTTCTCAATCTCCACCTCCACCATCGCCTCCCCTTTTTTCGCCACCAACACAATCCCCACCTCCGCCACCTCCTCAGATTTATTCACCACCTCCACCTCTCTATTACTCACCACCTATCCAAGCTTCACCTTCGCCACCTCTATATTATTATTCACCACCTCCACCATCGCCTCCTGTTTATGTCTATCCACCACCCACTCATGGACATCCACCGCCCACTCGTGGTCGTCAACCCCCTTTGTATCATAAACGTAAATCATCTTCTCATCGTCAACATCCATCGCCACATTACAAATACCCGTCGCCAAGTCGATCTCCGCCACCTTCTGGCTATCAAAACCCTCCTCCTTATGTACAACCACCACCAACCCCATACTAAAAACTATCTCCATTTCCAAGAGACCATGATACATCTTTTTCCATAAGCCACCCCAACTCCATCTTTTAAGCCACAACATATGCAAAACCTTCCTATTTCATAGTGTAATTTTACATAAAGGTTTAAGCGAGAAAAAAGTTCAGTCTATTGTTGGACTGAAAATTTTCTCCCTTCAAGTAAGAGTCCATTAGAGACATCATCAAAGTCTAGTATAAAACTATGTAATATGTAAATCTCCTCTTGTAGTGTGTGGAAGTAGTGTGATGTAACATTGCTTTCCCTCTCCACTTGTGTGGTGTATTATCAAAGCCTCTAAACTATTATGAAAGATAACTTATTACTATCAGTACTGCTATTCTTTTTCTTCCTACTTCTATCTCATGCTATGTTCAATTTTCTTTTCCTTTACGTAGAATAAGAAAAGAATCGGATGAGCCAAGTGGCCAATAGATTAGAGAGTTCAGAGGATTTCTTGTAATAGTTACATTTTTTTTCTAATCTCTACGCACATAAACAGAGAGACGACAAGTAGAATCTTCTGATTTGAGTTTAATATCTCTCTTGATTTCTGCTAACTTATCAGTTTCACTCGGCAGAAAAATTCCACTTAAAAGGCTATCTAAATAATCCACTTAGAGTTTCTTCCTGATAACTAAATATAAATATCTATACAGCTGAAGTGGTCCAACCAATATGATATTATTTTAAATTTAACTGAGGATAAGTTTAATCTATAGTGGTAAAGAGCTCGGCCTCAAGACGTATGACTTGAGTAAAGGTGAAAGATTCTGAGCTCGAGTCCCAGCACGTTAGAAACAACACATTGGGTCAGTTCCCACCCTCCGCGACAGTAATTAATCCCTTAGTTGAAAGTTTTAAGGATACACTGAGTCAACGATTAAAAATAAAAGAACTAAGGATAAGTTTATTTACTTTTCCAGTTTGTAGTAATTTTATGAAAAACGTTACCTAGCACCATAAAACACATACTTCCGTTCTTATTTAAAAGATGAGTGTTCTTATTTAAAAGAAGAATATGAGTTGACATCCCACCTCACGTGTAATAATTAAATAGATAAGAAAATTTTCAATACTAATGTGGATGAATGGTTTCATGCCTCACACATTGTCACATTATAATAGTACTATATAATATGATGTTACATAACATTATTTTTTATTAGTCATATTTTTTGGGGGCAGATTAAGAGATTGGAGATCAGAAGTCTTAATTTTTAAACTATTTTAGTTTAAAAACATGAAGAAACAGAACATTTGTGATTGCATCAAATAGATCTCTTAAATTTTGAAATTAGGGTCATATAAACACTTAAAATGAGAAATCGCATGAAAAAGACCCTTAGAGAGTAAAAAATTGATATTAGGATTTTAACTTTTTTTTAATGAAATGTGATATTTTTTGCTAGGGGAGAAAAATGTCGCCATACGAAACCTTGGTCAAGTGAAGAATTAATGTTGGACTCTCGTCTAACATTCCAGTGTTCAAATTTACACTCTAAGACTAAAGTCTAGCAAAAAAATTCGCTTGAACCTGGTCCATCCACTAGAAAGCTAAAAGAGTTATATTGATAAATAAAATTTAGATATTACATGGAGTATTTATACACATGGATAAGAAAGTTAAAAATACTAAAATACTCATAAATACCATAAAAGTAGCAAAGATAAACAATATTATCCAACACTCCCTCTCAAGCTGGCGCATAGATATCAATCATGCCTAGCTTTAGAGGAGTTGACTGTAGAAAAGTAGGACCGACAGACTTTGTAAGAGCATCAGAAGTTTGCTCAGATGAAGGAACAAACTTTGTAGAGATAGCTCCAGACCAAACTTTCTCTCGAATGAAGTGAATATCAACCTCGATATGCTTGGTTCTTTCATGAAAAACAGAATCTGAAGCTAAAATTAAGGCCGACTTATTGTTACAGTACAATGTGGAAGGTAAACAGAGCAAGAAATCGAGTTCCCCTAGAATAGAATGAAGCCAAAGAACCTCACACGTCCCTTGAGCTATTCCCCTGTATTCTGCCTCAGCAGATGACTGAGAAACCACAGACTGCTTCTTGCTTTTCCAAGAGAGAAGATGATTACCATAAAAAGTACAAATACCATACGTAGGATCTCCTATCTATCTTTGACCCAGCATAGTCAGTATCAGTAAAGCAAGACACATCAAATGTGTTTTTGGATCAAATGTGTTTTTGGAGGAATAGAAAAGACCAAGGCCCGGACAAGACTTCAAGTATCTCAAAATGTGGTATACTGCATCCAAATGTGAAGTACGGTGAGCATGCATAAACTGGCTCACAATGCTAACATAAAAGGCCAGATCGGGACGTGTGTTAGTCAGATAAATAAGTCTTCCAACCAATCTCTGATACATACTTGGATTTGCAAATAGTTCACCTGATTCAGCTGAAAGTTTAACATTCGGATCCATAGGTGTAGATGCAGGTCTACATCCCAACACCCAATATCACCAATCAGGTCAAGAACATACTTCCACTGGGAGAGAGAGAGAGAGATACCTACCTCGGAACAAGCAACCTCAATACCCAAAAAATACTTTAGCCCCCCCAATCTTTCATATCAAAAGTTGAACTTAGATCTTTCTTGACCTTAGTAATGTCGATACTGTCATCATCAGTTAAGATGATATCATCCTCATACACAGAGAGGATGACACATTGCCCTAATAAATTCTGTTTGATTACATGTATGATCAGAGTGACATCTAAGAAATCCCAACTCAAGCACCATTACATTAAACCGAGCAAACCAAGCCCGCGGAAACTGTTTCAACCTATATAAGGATTTTCGCAGACGACATATTTTTCCTGAATACTCCCCCTCAGCCCGAAAACCCAGAGGCATATCCATATAAATATCTCATCTAAATCACCGTTCAAGAAAAGCGGTCTTGACATCTATCTGATGCAAGGGCCAGGAGTGAGAAGCATCCAAAGAGATAATAAGATGAACAGTAGTGAGTTTTACAACAGGAGCAAAGGTTGCATTGAATTCCTTGGCGGGAATCAGAGTAAAACCTTTGGCGACTAGACGTGCATCGTACCGATTAACAGTTCCATCCACATTATATTTAAGATTGAATACCCAATGACATCCAAACGTTTTCTCCCCCTAAGGCAAAGCAACCAAGTCCCAAGTATGATTATCTTGCAAGGCTTTCATCTCATCTTGCATAGCGACCACCCACCGTGGGTCTCGTGTTGCTTCCCCAACAATTCACGGAATCGCAGTAGAATCAATGTGATTGACAAATCCCTGAAAGGAACTGGAAGAGCACTATACGAAATATGATTCTCAAAACGGTGGTCAGTAAAACATGGTAAAGTGAGGCCATTACGGGGCGACAGTCCTGCAAAGGATGTTGTCGAGAGGGGGATAATCAATACCTTTGTTCGTAGAGAAGTTCAGCACAGGGAGATGAGAGCGATGACTATACACCTTGGTAGGAGGACCTGCAATGGGAGGCAAAGAAGTAGGAGAAACAACGGGAGCATCTAGATTAAGGGGGTCAAGAATTGGGATAGGACGAGGAAGATCCTCAACAGATGGGACCCCAGTCCTAACACCAATGGAACCAGAAAAGAATGGGATATTCTCCCAAAAAGTAACATCCAAAAAATAAATAAATTGGCTAGATGAGGGATCGTAACATCGATACCATTTAGACTGATATGAGTATCCCATAAATGCGCAACAGATAGACGTATCGTCCAACTTTGTTCAAGTAGGACTCTTGTTTTGAACAAAGCAAACACAACTAAAGACACAAGGAATAATAGGGAAAATGGGTTTTTCAGGATGAAGAAGACCTAAAGGAGTTTGCCTGCCAAAGATTCGACTAGGAACTCTATTAATCAAATATGTTGCGGTGAGAACAGACATATCCTAAAAAATTTGAGGAACTGACATTCCCTTCAAAATGCAACGGGAAATGCCCATAAGGTGGCGATTCTTACGCTTAGCTACACCATTTTGTTCAGGAGTATATGGACACGTAAGCTGCTAAAGAATCCCAAGACTAGAAAGATGAGAGACAAGATCACCCGAAATATACTCCCCACCATTATCAGAACGAATCGATCGAACAGCAGTTTGATACTAGGTTTTGATCATAGTAAGAAATTGTTTAAGCACATGTGAGACATAAGATTTTTTTCTAAGCAAATAAACCCATGTACATCTAGAAAAATCATCAATAAATGTGACATAATATCAGTTTTCAGACATAGCAGTAACAGGAGATGGACCTAAAACATCAGAGTGAATTAAATCAAACGCAGCAACAGATCTATTCATGCGAGAAATATACGGCTTATGACAATGTTTCGAAAGCTTGCAAATTTCACATTTAAACTTAAAGTGTTTACATGCATTAATCAACGAATGAAATAACGAACAAAGATATTGAAAATTGATATGTCCCAAACGAGCATGCCATAAATGTAAGTCTCTAAAAGAAAAGGAAACAGGAAAATAAAAAAATAATAGAAGAGGTAACTCGAATAATAGGATCTGGTGGTTGAAGGGGAGGTGGATCATCAAAGTAGTATAGTCCATCCCACTCAACCCCCTGCCAAAAATCCTCTTTGTACGACGGTCCTGCAAAAAACAATGATCAGCCAAAAAAAATGACAGCACAATCTAGAGCTTTGGCTAGGCGACTAACAAATAAAAGGTTCATAGTAAATTTAGCTAAATGAAAAACAGAGGTAAGAGTAATTTCAGGAGACGGTTGTACAGTCCCTCTACCGCTCACAACATTCCGAGAACCATCAGCTAACTGTGTCGAACCTTTAACAGGTTCCATGGTGTAGAAAAACTGATAACTCACTAGTCATATGATCATTTACCCCCGAACCAAAATCCATGTAGGTGACTTAGTACGAATATGAAGTGCAGTTGGAGTACCTGAGGCAGTGGAGGTAGGAGGATCAGAGACAATAGCAATAGCAATAGTAGGAGTCTGCTGAGACATAAGACAAGACACATGAGCTTGTAAAGCTGCTACTTGAGAGAGGACAGATGACTCGACCAAATTACTGGTGGCTATAGAAGTATTAGCTACAGTCGCCGATCTAGTAGGTATATTAATCTTCTTCTGGAATTGAGCGCGCAGCTCAGGATGAAGTTTCCAACAAGTATCATTGATATGACCATTGTTCCCACAATGATGACAAAATTTCCTCCTAGCTGGAGGACGAGAACTAGAGAAATCACGAGCACCAAGGCCATCATATCATTATTACTAGCAGTGGTAGGGATGAGAGTCAGAACCGAGATAAGACGTCGACGCTCATCTCTATCAACCATAGCAAAGGTCTCAAGTAATGATAGTACATGAGAGCAATTAAGGATTTGGGTACGAAGTGACTCAAATTCAGGCTTAAGCCCCATCAGAAATGCATATGTGTGATGACGATCTAGCCTCTTAACTACCACATGATCCATTGTCCCAAAGTCACTGACTGGTTCATATTCAGCCATCTCATCCCACCTTACACGTAAATATCCAAAAAATTGAGCAACATTCAATCCAAGTCTCTCCTGATTGGTGCTGACAATCTCCTGATGCAACTCAAAATATCGAGCCTCACTCCTTGAATGGGCATACATTGTAGTCAAAACATTCTGCAAATCGACAACTGTCTCATTATACATAAACATATTATAGACCGAAGACTCTATAGATCCAAACATCCATCCCAATATCAAACAGTTATCAACATCCCCTTGGGCTTCCTTTGCATCGTCATCTTTAGGGCGAGGAACACGTCCTTGAAGCCAAAGACTATTTCCCCTGTCCACCTAGAAATAACTTCAACGATCGAGACCAAGCAGCAAAAATTCGTCCATTTAAAAAACACTAGTAACTCTTCCACCGAACATAGGATAAGCCAAATCTGGCTTAGCAACAGCTGTAACAGCAGTATTTGAAAATTCAGACATCACGAATCCAAGAAAGCTATATAAATTACCAAGAAAATCCGATGGAAAGATGAAGAAAGATTGAATACAACCGTCTATATCATGAAAAAATCACCAAACGAGTGACCAAACTGTGGTCTAAGCCACAACAATCCAAAAAATACAGAAAATCCTAGGTCTGGTCAGCACATAGCCTAGGATCACGCAACCATTTTGAAAAAACAAAGCTGGAAACAGTAAAAAAAGAGCTCTGGCGGCCGGAGATGGCGACGCCGGTGGCTGGCGATTGAGTGGCGTCGGGTGGAGGCGGCCAGCGCTAGTGGTGGTGGTGGGCGCTGTCTGGTGGCTATGGCAGTGATGGGTGGCAGATTAGGGTTAGAGTTAGGCTTTGATACCAACTATAAAACTAAAAGAGTTATATTGATAAATAAAATTTAGATACTATATGTGGTATTTATATATGTGGATAAGAAAGTTAAAAATACTAAAATACTTTTAAATATCAGAAAAGTAACACAGATAAACAATATTATTCAACGTTATAATCTCTAATTTTAACCAAAATATTTAAACTCAAAGTGAAACGTAATCTTTTCTCTTATAGATGCTGAATTTCATTAAAAACATAGAGGGGTCCTGAAATCAAGAAAGTTATTTATAAAAATTTCTCAAATAAAATCATGTTCTAACCATTTGAGCGCTTGGTTAATACGGCCAAACCTGGTGGAAGGAAAGAAAAAATCTAACTCGAAAACGCTGACCATTTGTCTGACCTCTTTATACTAGCATTGCCGCCTTCCGCCTCCATTCCGGCCTCCATGAGAAAAAATCTCCCAACTGATAATGCAAATCTAAAACGGAGTAATTAGCACAGAAAAGGCCTTACTCAGCATTAGATTATCTCCAATTTTTATGTGATGTGGGCGCTTCAGGCTCCCCACACTCCCCAGAGACCTTCCTTTCTCACCCATGTCAACTACAATACCCGTACCACTTCACGACCTCCGATCTGCTCCGTCGCCTTAAACCATTCAACGACAACAGGTAACAACCACCTAATTCAATCCTTATGCAAGCAAGGCAATATCAAACAAGCCCTTCAAGTTCTGTCCCACGAGTACAACCCAAGCCAACATACATACGAGCAATTGATCCTGTCTTGCACCCGTCACAACTCTCTCTCCGACGGCATCGACGTTCATCGGCACATTGTCGATGGAGGCTTCGATCAGGACCCGTTTTTGGCCACTAAACTGATTAATATGTACTCGGAGCTCGACTCCATTGACAATGCACGTAAGGTGTTTGATAAAACGCGTAAGAGAACTATATATGTTTGGAATGCGCTTTTCAGGGCTCTTACGTTGGCAGGTCATGGGAAAGAGGTATTGGAATTGTATAGTAGGATGAATATGTTAGGTGTTGAATCCGATAGGTTTACATATACGTATGTGCTCAAGGCTTGCGTTGCATCTGAATGTCTGATTTCACTTCTGATTAAGGGGAAGGAGATTCATGCGCATATTTTGAGACATGGATATGAAGGGCATGTTCATGTGATGACTACTTTGATAGATATGTACGCGAGGTTTGGGTGCGTTTCATATGCGAATTCCGTGTTTGATGAGATGCTGGTGAAGAATGTGGTTTCGTGGAGTGCTATGATTGCTTGTTATGCAAAGAACGGAAGACCTTTCAAAGCTTTAGAACTTTTTCGGGACATGATGCTTGAGAACAATGAATCAATTCCAAATTCAGTGACGATGGTCAGTGTCCTTCAAGCTTGCGCAGCTCTTGCGGCCCTAGAGCAAGGGAAGTTGATTCATGGTTATATACTCAGAAGGGGCCTTGATTCAATCCTTCCGGTCATTAGTGCTCTTGTGACCATGTACGCAAGGTGTGGCAAGCTTGAACTAGGGCAACACGTTTTTGATCAAGTACATAACAAGGACGTTATATTATGGAATTCCTTGATTTCAAGTTATGGTGTTCATGGATATGGTGAGAAAGCCATTAAAATTTTTGAAGAAATGATCCACAATGGAATCTCACCCAGTTACATATCGTTTGTCAGTGTTTTGGGGGCGTGTAGCCACTCAGGGCTTGTTGAGGAAGGGAAAGAGTTGTTTGAAACCATGTTTAGAAAACATGGGATTCATCCTAGCGTAGAACACTATGCTTGTATGGTGGATCTCCTTGGCCGTGCCAATCGATTAGATGAAGCAGCCAAGATTATTGAGGATATGAGGATTGAGCCAGGACCTAAGGTATGGGGCTCTCTTCTCGGCTCATGTAGAATCCATTGTAATGTTGAACTTGCAGAAAGAGCAAGCAAAAGGCTTTTCCATCTCGAGCCTACAAATGCAGGGAACTATGTACTTCTAGCGGATGTATACGCAGAAGCTAAGATGTGGGATGACGTAAAACGAGTAAGGAAACTTCTCGAGTCTCCAGAACTACAAAAGGTCTCCGGTCGGAGTTGGATTGAAGTTAAAAAGAAAATATACTCGTTTGCTTCAATTGATGAGTTGAACCCACAGGTAGAACAGCTTCATGCTTTGTTAGTTGAATTGTCAAAGGAAATGAAGGATAGAGGGTATGTGCCACAAACTAAGATTGTGCTCTATGATCTTGATGAAGACGAAAAGGAACGGATTCTGTTGGGTCATAGTGAAAAACTAGCTGTTGCTTTTGGCCTCATAAATACAAGGAAAGGGGAAACCATTCGGATAACTAAAAATTTGAGGCTATGTGAAGATTGTCATACTGTGACAAAGTTCATCTCCAAGTTTGCCAATAAAGAGATTCTAGTCCGGGACGTGAATCGCTTCCATCATTTCCGGGATGGTGCCTGCTCGTGTGGGGATTATTGGTAGCCGTACTACGCAAAGACTTTATTCTGATCATTTTTTTTCTGGTTATAAAAAGGCGCAAGAATTCTCTTTAAGCTTATAGAAATTTTGAGATTGTATACCTTCAGAAACTAGTGTGTTTAGAAGCTACACCACACATTTTAGTCCTTTGTAATAAACTGTGCTTTCGTTCTTTATGCTTTGGTTCATGGCTCATGTACTCTTTCTTGATATTATACCATTAATGAAACTCTAAATCTGATAATGGTCTTTGAGGGCTGATTTGATTCATCATTTTTTTTCATTTCAATTGGTCATACTCTTGTATATCCGACAGTCGCTATTAGAGTCTTAAGCTACACCACACGTAAGTGATTGTTACAAATCTCAAGTTAAACTAAAAATATAAAAGAAATATTCTTTATAATAGATTTTTTTAAGTCTGAAATGGATTGTTGTGCCATGTTAACAAATAATTCAATCCAATTTAAAAGAATGAGTAATGCTATACGGTAATATTGTACTCTAACAACGTTATGATATAATATGACAGTCGTTATTAGAATCGAAAATTTATTTTTTCATGGCCGTTCTATTTATTCATTACAGAAGTAGGATCTCCAACAGCCGGAGACAAGAGTTATCGTCCCACTACAGAAAAATCTTGTGAAAAATCAGTAACTAATCTGAGAGGGTGATAATTAGGGGTGTAAGTGGAACCGCAAAAACCGATCAAACCGACCGAACCGAGCCGAACCAGGGCTGTTCGGTCGGTTTTGTATATTATGCGGTTCTCTGCGGTTTAAATTTGATTGAAAACTAACGGTTCAGTTCGGTATGCGGTTTTAGTTGAAAAACTACACCGAACCGCATATATATATAAAGTGTGCATTTTTGGGTTTAGGTTTTAAAAACTCCACCTATATAAGCCTTCTCAGTTCTCTAACCCTATTCCATGGCCATCACTCTCTCTCTCCCTCCCCCCTCTCTTTCATCTACCCTAGCGCTGCGCTTGAAAATTTCATCTTCCCTAGCGCGTCTGAACATTTCATCTTCCCTAGCCCCACGCACACACCTTTCTTCTTTTCGTAGAGCCGCGAGCAACGGGTTGGGTTTGACCATTATATACACGACGTTGAGCTACATATATTTCCTAGCTCAGATCTTCGATCTAGACATTGAGATCTTTCTTTCGTAATTTTGAAGCCGCGCACCCTCCATCTTTCCCTATAATCGGCGAGCAAGGGGAAAAGTTTGAGCATTGGGCAAAGTTTGAGCATTGGGCAAAGTTTGAGCATTTTATCTTCTGGGTTGAGCTAATATGGCCCAGCTCAGATTTTCATTCCAAACGACGAGTTCTGTTCGCTCATATTTTTCGCAGCATCGAGTGTGATTGTTGAGGTTTTAGTTCGAGATTCCAGATAAAGAGATTTTGAGTGTGTTCATTGAATTTTTTTTCTTGTTTTTCCAGTTCTGTTAGTTCATTTGTGCTTTAGTTCTAAGTTTCATATAATTTTTTCCGTGACATAAATTTTTCTGTCGAGTATATTATTTCTATAATTTATAATTCCTTCAATATTTCCTTGTAGAAAACCTGTTTCTATTGCTTTCATTGGCTAAATCTTCGAGTTTGGTAAAATCCTTACACTTTCTGCTTCTAAATTGATATGGTTTGTGTATTTTAGGATGCATTTTTGTTGATTCTGTACCTTTTATCGGTCCGGTCGGTTGATGTCATTTTTATTGGTTTTTTATTGTTCGGTCCGATTCGGTTGTTATATACTATACGACTCGGTTCGGATTCTATTTGTGAAAAACCGCACTTACGGTTCGATTCGATAAAATATCATAAATCGTACTGAATCGAACCGCTTACACTCCTAGACTGATAATCTACACTGGGACTGAGACAAGATCATTTTTTTACATGTAACATATGATGTATGGCCATATAACTAAGAGCATGATACAAAGTTGTCTATTTCAAAATGTACGTTCGAAAGGCTGGGACTCGTCATAACTGACTACATCAGGCAGACGCGCGAAGGTAGGATTTGTTAAGTGATACAAAAATAACTCTAAAATTTCTCAATATTTCACGAAAGTGGTTCAAATTTTCCAAGTCTCGAACGATATCTCTCTGCCTGGTCCTCCTCTGACACCTTCGCGGCAACAGCGTCAGCAAGTGCCTTCCAAAAGTGTGCACGGAGGCATTTGCAGAAGGCTAATTCGAAGCTTCAAGCCCGGAGAAACTCGTTTGAATTTTCTCCATGGATACGCACCACGCATCTCTAGGTCGACGAACGGTACGGATCTCATCGCCATCTACAACTTCACCTTTGCCTGTATCAAATTTTCCTTTCCGCTGCAAATATACTAATTTTCTTTCTAATTTCTAAAGAAGTTTCTATGATGCTGATAATAGTATCAAATTATAATCATGTTCGTTTTTGTTCTTTACAATTCGCTAGTTGGAAGATATTCGTCAAAAGAGAGCAGCTGAAAGATTAAGCAAAGCTCCTTCTGGACCAGATCTGAGCAATGCTTCAATTCCTAATGGTCATGATGCTTTTCATTCATTTATTCGTTTCTCGAAATCTTCTGTAGTTGTATTTTGTTGACTATTTCTGCTTTCGGGTATCAGAAGTTACGGGTATGAGAAGAGCGGAGAGTGGAAGTCGACTCTCAGAGGTAGGTTTAAAGTTGTTGTGTTGTTATTGCCTTATTCATTCTTTATGCCTGTTCTCTATTGAGGAGATGAAATCTTAAAGTAATTTTATTATGTCGATTATGATGTATTGGATTCTGGGTAGTCATAATTGCTCCGCTCCATGTCATTTTTCCTTGAGTTCCTCAGCAGTCAATCCAATCATTTTGACCATACACAGTTACGTGGTTTTAGGTATTACATACATTTTGAGTTTGAACTCTACCTTTTTTTAATTATTTGCGCAGAACGACGTTAGTGGTTTAGTCTCTCAGCTACAAGACCTGCAGAAGAGAAATGCTTATTTGGAAGAAGAAAACAAGAAATTAGCTACAAAAGTAAGTATATCAATTTCTATTTATTTTGTTGGTAGATGAATTGTAAGTCTAATTCTGATGTTCTTGTGTTTCAGCTTCAAACAAAGGAAGTTGAAAATGACACACTTCAGAAGATTTTGGCAGATCTGGTAAATTGAAGTCCTTTCGAAATAATCTGTTCTATTACTTTGGTGATGGTTAGCTATATTCGTTGTGTCTAGATGATGGCTTAGTATTATTAATGCTAGCAAATGCTTTTTTTAATTGTCTATGGGAAAGATAATTCACGGAGGAAGTCTATAATCTTACTATCACCTACCTGTTACATATATCTTTGACCTCTTGTTTAACTTTTTTACTCAAGTTTGATTCTAAAATTCTCTCTAAGACTCCCCTTTAAAATATGATTTACTCTTAAGCAAAAAATTTAACTTGTAATGCTTTATTTGTATCTGACTTATTAAGCCACTATTACTTTTCGGAAATATAGGAGAAGAACACTGTACCATCTTTGCGGAAAGCACTCAAGGATGTTGCCATGGAGAAAGATGCAGCATTTGTTGCTCGAGTACAGACCTCTGGTTCTAGACATTGTTTATTCGATCTTTGTTATTTAATGTGTTTCTTTTATCTCAAGAAGAGTGGTACATCTGTTTAGGAGGATCTTTCAGCACAGCTGCGTACTTTGAAGAAACGTTTGAAGGAAGCAGAAGAAGAACAGTATCGAGTATGTGAACATTATCCTAACTGAAAATTTTTTAGGGAAGTTTTTCTGTGTCGTTGATTGTTCTTTTGCAATAGGCTGAGGAAGATGCTGCAGCCTTGAGAGCTGAATTGAATTCGATACAGCAACAAGCATCGATTGGTTCACAGCTTTCTGGGATCACGTCTTTTGGAAATTTATCCGATCAAATACAAATGTTAGAGAAGGAAATATCTAGTTTAAAATCTGAGTTACAGGTAATCTTGGCCATTTCCAATTCTTTTGTTAAATTGTTGATTATGAATGCCTTAGAACGGTTTGTAATTTGCAGCGAGAGTCATTGTTTAGGCAGCAAGAGATACAACGATTAGCAGAGGAACAAGCTCGTACTTCTTCCCTGATGTCTGAAAAGCAGGAATTAGAAGAAAAACTTGCGACTATGTCCATTAGGGCCTCAGGTAGAAGAACAGAGTACCCAATGTTTCGCCTCATATATGTAATATTTTGAAAATGTTATGACCTTTCTGGGCGTACTATGCATCTAACTCAAAAGCATATGATTCAGGGAAACTATTTTATACCAAATTTGATAAAACAATGAGAGAAGTGAAAAATCATAAATTTCCAATGTCCTGGATTATGTAAGAGGGATAAGTTTGAAGTCTCTACTTATCGTGATGTATTCCAGTATATTTCTGATTGCCAACTGGGTAGTTGAAGTCTATGCTATGATTTTCTACAAGTTAAAAAATTCTCATAGGATTCGTCTTCCAGCCTAGCAAATATAGATCTTTACTCTTGTTTTTCCTAATCATATCATTGATGTGTTTGTGATACAGAAGACACAGAGATAATGGCTGATAAGGCTTTATCATCGGTGAGTGATTTGTCATGTATTTATTGTTTTGGAATCTTATATTTAGCTATATATATATTTAGTATATTCATTCTGGAAGCTGGGGTTAGGGAGTATGAGTTACAATTGACTGCATTTGCTAGTGTAGTTTTCGAAAGAATTTAGAAGTGGTTTATCTCTCTTAAATTCACTGGTCTATACGACAAAGACTTCATGTATGAATTCATTTTTTGCAGGAGGACAGGGACAAACTTGAGAAGAAGTTGCATGATATGGCTATTGTGATTGAAAGATTGGAAAGTAGCAGACAGAAACTCCTAATGGAGGTGCGGTTCCAGCAAAAACTCATTGTACTTCGTTAAAACAAATTGAAACTTTAATGTTCATGCTGACAAAGGTTATTTAATTGTTGTCTTATCAGATTGATTCTCAATCATCGGAAATAGAGAGACTTTTTGAGGAAAACTTTAGTCTCTCTAGTGCTTACCAAGAGGCTGTTGGAATAGCAGGGCACTGGGAAAACCAGGTATAATTGGCTAGTAGTTGGGAGAACTCTCCTATTCCTTTGTTTACATTTCAGTCATTCAAGATTTTCCTAACCCCTAAAAAATTGATGTGGTTTTGAAGTGTCAATAATATACAAATTGAGTAATAATGAAGAGAAAAGTAGGCATGCAATAATAATAATAATATGAAGGCTGGTGAACAGTAATTGTAGAGATTTTTGTTTGTCAATGAAAATTTTGACCAGTTCATCCGCTATCTGTAAGACTTGATTGCAAGTATATTAAAATGTTTGACTGATGACTTTTTGCAGGTAAAAGACTGTCTCAAGCAAAATGAAGAGCTTCGTGGAGTGTTAGAGGACTTGAGAACAGAACAGGCTAAGAGCTTGCCGGTGTCGCATAAGGAAGGGGGAAACGAGACGGATTCTCCATCATATAGAATTGAAATTCTTTCCCTCAAGGTTAGCTGCTTGCTTAACAGACCTGAGTTTAATCTTTCATGTGGAATCTCACATGAGCTGTCGAAATGTTGTTGAGGATGTGAAGTAATTCTATCAGGAATAACAATGTGTTGACCTTTCCTCCCACAATTCTGCTACGTGATTTGTTTTCAGCTTTCTTTATAGGGTCAACTTGCAAAAGAACAGAGCAGGGCAGAGGCTTTAGCCGCAGAAGTGATGCAGTTGTCAACACAACTACAACAGTCTACACAAGCATACAATGGTCTTGCACGCCTGTAAGTCTCTCTCTCTCTCTCTCTCTCTCTCTCTCTCTCTCTCTCTCTCTCTCTCATATTTTGACTATGGTTATGGGATCATCATTCCGGTGCAGGTATAAGCCGGTGCTGCGAAATATTGAAAGCAGACTGATCAAGTTGAAGCAAGATGGATCGGTTACTGTCCCTTAAATGCAATTTCATTCTTGTAGTCTTTTTGTTTGTGCAAAAGTTTTGAACTTTGGAATTTGCGATAGATATTGTTTCTTGGTATAAGAATCAAGTATAAACAATGACGACTGACCATATTTTACAAAACCATGCCATTGCATATAAAAAAAACAATGTGCATCGCCCCTCATTGTATTGAACTTAAAATGTAAACTTTTCCGCAATTACACAACTTTACTGTAATACTAAGTCGAAATTTTGGTTATTAAACTGATATCACTTGTCAGAAATTTTCATCCTCTTCCATAGCATCACGTATGTTGTAAAAATGATATGCTATTTATTCTCTCTATAATTTTAAGGAGTGCAAAAACCCCTAACCAAAAATGATCTTTTTGATTTAAAGTTTTCTTACATTTTGCCAACGGACCGCATACCCCTAGCTGATATATAATATCTTATACTAATTTTCCAAAATGATATACCTCTCCTCTATAACTTCCAGATCTTTGTTTATGTGATGTTATGGATTTGTTGAGTTGTTTTCAATTTTTAGATTGTGAGTTCTGATTGTAATGCATGAAAGACTTCAAATTTCTAGTGAAAACAAAATCTTTTGCTGGACCATCGAACCCGATCTGAATCGATAATGTCTTATCAAGGCGGTTCGGTTAAATTTTAGTATGAACTTCGATTCCATTCAATTTTTATGTTAAAAATTGTATCTAAAAGCTGAGACAAGAAAACCAATAAGCTTTTGAAATATTTCAAAATAATTATGCATCGAACAAAAGAGAGACGAAAACTAATGAGCTTTTGAAATATTTCAAAATAATTACAAATGTGGCTTCACATCACCTATATTTTTAGCATTTTGAAGATAGACAAGAAAAAAGAAAACAAATCCTCCAAACATTGGACATAATCAGTTAATCAAGAAAAGTAATATGCAATAATTTGCCAAACAACCTGTCAATCTGTCAATTAGTAAGGAAAACATGTGCACCCGCACCCGAAAAGCAGGTTCAATATGTCGATCTTCAATTAGTAGAAAGCCCATCTCTACAATGCTTGCTTTATCAACCTTAACAGATTCCTTTCATTTTTTTCGTCAATTTAAATAACATTTTTCAACTTTCTCTAAGTAATCCATTTCTTTATTAGTGCCATAACAATTTTTTTAATATTAATCTAATGAGTAATTTTATCTAATATTATTTCTAGAATTTAAACTTAAAACCTCATTTTTAAAGAAGACATGTGGTTATCACTGTGTTAAAATATTATCCAAAAGTATATACATAGAATAGTTATAAATTAGATCAACTTTGTTAATTTTAGGGAGGAATGTAAAAATGACTAATTTTTCAACTCAAACTGTAAAAAAAATTAAAAAAACTTTTTTTATGAAAATAACCTGAATAATTTGTGTAATTTTTCTAAATAAAATTTTTTTTGGAGACATTTTATAGTTTGAGCTGAAAATTGATTTTTCTAGACATTTTTGCTAATTTTACCAGATTAATTAGCCTATTAAAAATTAACATAATTTGGTCTACCAATATTAGCCCAAATCTGAAACTACATAAAGGCTATCCACACAATCATACTATTTTCTTCTCGAGTTATTACTTTGAGTGGTTAAATCTTAGTAACGGTAGTAGGCGCCACAGTTGTTCTGTTCAATCATAAAAGATGTTACATTGAAAATTTTGGATATTGTTTTAAGAAGGATTTATTCTTCTTGATCCATCTTATCCCAAAACGTATGGATCATATTTTATAAAAAAAAAAGTGTCAGATGTCAAATATCTCGTTCACTGCGTAGAGGTGATCTCAGCCGTCCGTTATCAAAATGGACGGTCAAGATTGCACCAACATAATCTTTTTGTTGGAGATCCCAACAGGAGAGGATTTGTATTAAATTTTTTTACCTCAAGTCTTTTTCCCAGGCTTGCAATTATCATCGTATTGTTAAAGTAAAGAAAACAGTGACGTTTGGTAAAAGAATTTACCTACACTTATATTTTAATTTATCTAAATTAGACGGACACTCATTTTAATTTTAAAAATTACACAAAATTTTAATGTCAATGTTAGAATAATATTTTTTTATTGACATCTCATTGTGTTTTTATCCAACATTATAAAAATATAGTTCAGACATATTCTCATACAACGATCTAAACAAACCATAGTATATGCGCAGAGTAAATTGGGAATATGTCAAGCTATAATGATTTATCCATATAATGTAAGCTGTGAGAATATTTTGAAAAATAAAATTTTGTATGGACTTATTTATAAATAAAAAGAAAAGAGTTATTCATGTAGATTATTAAACTAAAAAAATTATCCGCGTAATTAAAGCGAGAAATATGATAATGTAATTACCAATCAAACAGATTATGAAAAGAAAAAGTTGCTCAATCATTATTTTTTTAGCATATTTGCTTGTCAGATGCCAAAATATTCTTACTTACTAAGCAATCAATAGGAGCTGATTGAGGAACTTTATTGCCACATATATACTTAGACAAAAAAATTTAGCTAAAATTCATTCAGTCATGAAGAGCAAAACCATTTGCTTCTGTATTCCTTGTGGGAAAGATAATGGGGATATTAGGGAAGATGACTCAGAGAAATCTTCCAATAAAAAATCTTCAAAGAACAAATCTCGCCGAAGTGGTAAGAAAAAAGGGAATGTTTCATCTGCCCATGATGATGATCATCATCGTGGGGATGACAGTACTGCCGGCAATGATGCCGGCGGCGGAACGGCTGTTGTTATGATGAGTGTGGCCAACATGTCTGCTATGGATGCCGGCGATGGTGGTGGCAGCTCTCATGGCGGAGGTGGAGGTGGCGGCGACGGCGGCTGTTAAAGTCTGGTGGTTTGCAAATTTATTACTCTAATTTCTAGTTCTGATTGTTTGTTTTGGTTTGGGTGAGGGGTTCAAAAGCTTTGTTAAGATTGGAACTTGCACTGTTTTGAAGTGTTACAGTTGATATAAGACTAAGAGAGATGTGTATCTCTGCCTTTTCCATTTCTTTTTCTTTTTTTCTTATGGTTTTTGTGGCATGGTGATCATGTTAAATTGAGGAAGGGAAGTTTTCTTTCAATCTTTTTTCCCAACTTTGTTTTGGGTTGGAGCATATTAAACCAAAAAATATTTACCATCATTTGAGTATTGTAAAATTGTGTATCATCATAATTTCAAACTTTCTAACATAAAATATTATTTTTATATACTATTAAATTGATCACCAATGTACATCTCACTAAATAATTAAAATTAAAATAAAAGAAAAATACACGTGTTAAAAAATTGTGTAAAAGAGTACTGAGTTCTCAGTACCTTATGAAGTACTAGAAGTTTTTTCTATAATGAAGTCATCTATGCCAAACTCAATTGTTTGATTACATGTGCGCAAATTTTAAATCTTAAACAAAATTAAAAAAATCATTTTCCTTTTAAAATATAAATAAAATAGTTTTCAATTTATGATGGCATAATTTTTTTGTGAAGTAAAACATTATCATTAAAGAGATAAGTAAGTATACAAATTATAATCTCGGGATAGTGATATAGGAAGATCTTCGGTTCAAAATTAGTTAACTCATGAGTTAAAAGATTAAAGTTTTTAAGAACATGCTTTAAGGTGAAGGATATCAGATATGATAAGTATGACCCCCTATCCTTATTGCAGCTGCTAGAGAGAATCTGAACCGCCTCTAAGGATCACATCAAATTTCTATATCCTCTTCTTCCTCAAAACGTCCATTTTTGAGACCTCAAAGAATGGCATTTACTTCTGCCAAGAAGACATCCCTGCAAAAATTAATTTTTTGACAACCGATCCTTCCAATCAGACCAGTAGCATCCATTGATAAAAAAACCCATGTCTCCGGGCCCACTTCTCCGAGCTGCGTCTGTCCATAGGATGGATTTTCTGCCCATCGAAACTGTGTTTTGACGCGAAGCCGTACCAGAGAGGGTTTCATCATCTTTCCCATATCTCCTTGCAGAAACAGCATCAGAAATGGCGTTCTCATCTTCTCTGTTGCCTGTAGTAAAGCAGAAATCCAAGTACTGGGCATTTGTTTATTGAATTGCTTCGATTGCTGAGATGAGACTCCCTTTGAAACAATCATTGTTCCTAATTTTCCAAATTCGCCAGATCCCAAAAGCAAACCATCTTAGGCTCATCTTCATCCTTCCTACCTCTCACAGACGAACAAAAATTCTTCCAAATCGCAAGAAAATCCTCTCCTAATAACTGTTCAGCATGCAAGGTTAGGGGCTAGCGAACCAAAATGCACGGCTGAAAGAACAATTGAAGAAGACGTGTGAATCCGTCTCCTGATCTAGCCCGCAGATTGAGCATAAACAATTTATCTTCATGCCTTTCTTGAGCAGTTTGGGTTTTAGAGCCAAGTAGTACTTTGAGCACCTCCAGATGAAATCCCTAATTTTAGGGGGCACCTTAAGCTTCCAGATTTTCTTCCTGTGATACGAATCGTCCACCGGATTGCTAGCAACTCCTCCAACAGCTTGCCTAAGATTCCCGTTTTGAAGCATGTTAACAGCCACTTTGTATCCCGTCTTCAGTGAGTAAGTGCATTCTCTTGTATAATACCATATCAATTTATCCTCTTGAACAACCAGACTTAGATGGATAGACTGAATAACAGTTGCGTCTTCTTTGCAGACGAAATTTTCAATCAAAGATCTATTCCATTCGCTATTTGGAGAAATCAACTTCCCTACTTTCGATAAACTCAGATTAGGGGGAGTACATCATTTGAACAACTCCGGTCTGGGTATCCACGGCTCCCTCCAAATATCCACCTTTTTGCCATCTCCAATCCTCCAGCAAAGGCCCCGAGTAAGTATTTTCCTCCCTTCTAATATACTGCTCCATCCCATGAAGGTCTGTAACCAAGCTTAGCGTTTAAAAAATTACTGTTTCTGACGTATTTGGCTTGAGGAATTTAGCTAGTAACGATTATGTATCTTGTAAAATTCTTATCCCTGTTTCGCTAGCACAGTTAAATTGAAACCGTGAGTTTATTCACTTAAAATCAATAATGGGTATTAATATTTTAATATAAAATTTAATGGAATTACATTTTTATTATAATTGATCATTTAAATTATTGTTGAATAACTTATATAATTTCTGAAAATTTCATATTCATTAATGAGATTACGGTCTTGTATTAGTACTAGATGATTAATATCATAGATAATGAATTAAAATGTCAGCAACATATTAAATTATGAAATCTTTAATGAATGGTTGCTAGTATGGTTCACTAAGCATTATGAATGCATGTGATCTAGATCAGGATCATTGATGTGGATATACATCTTAGTGAATGTACTTTATATATAATATGTTTATATATGACATGATCGATGTGAATCAATATCTTTATTAACATACCATTTATCATAAAGATTTAATACACATCAATCTGATGATAATATGTAGACCAGTCTAAATCCTGAGTAGTTATGAACTCATACATGTCTACTTAATCTTTTGATTCACTCATTAAGGTTTGTTTGTAAAACAGGCTATTGACTTTTGTTTTGGAGATTTAGTGTTATGGATGGCAAAGAACATGCTTTTAAAAGATTTGTAAGCTTTCCTAACGGATCATAAATTGATTCTCTTAATTGTTAATTTTAGAACTGAATGATTATTGAACTATTATTTATAATACGATTATAAAGTAGTCATTCACTATGATTAAATAGTACTTAAGGATCAAGAGGTAATTAAAATGGTAAAATGATAATTTTGATCAGCTCTAATTTACGAATCAATAATTGGAGGACAGAACTATGTGAAATGATTATATCAGTAAACAATACGAGAATACTCTGTAAATATATTTTATAATCTCTAATAGTGCAATTCACTATTTATAGTGGAGTAATAGTGAAATTAATAAATACAATTATTTATAGTGGAGCTTAAATTTATAGATCCATGGTATGTAAGTCACATTTGTACTACGCAGTCTAGGATATGAATATTTCAAAACATGCGAAAGGACTGACTTGCAAAAAAAAATTTACTTTAAGGCAAGTACGTAATTATAAGATAATTATGTGTGATTAATTAATTAAAAATTAATTATTTTAATTATTTATATATAAATTTTAAAAATTACACATATATATATATATATATACACACACTACATGTCAAANAGATAATTATAAATTATTATAAGATAATAATTTGAATCAACTAAATCTGTTATTTGTGAACTAACAGATAAATTAGTTGATAGGGATAATAATATATGTTATTTTTGAATTAACTGATATTTAGATATTTATCTGAATAATTAATTCATAGTGATTGTGACGTGTCAATCACTGTACTATAGTAGTGTCGTGAGGCACTGGGATGGATCATGATAACTGTAGTGCCGCGTGATACTGCAGTTGTGCACAAATTATAGTGGATCCCACTATAATGATAATTTTGAAATTAAATATTATTTTCAATTTATCCTAAAAATCTGATATGTCATTATCTAGAAAATATGTAGATATTATTCCATTGACATCAGTGTTGATAGAGAGTGAAGAATACAATTATCATTAGGGTGAATTTTTTCTGTAATTAAAAAGTTAATCAAAAATCTCTGTGAGAATAATTATCATATTCTCTCAGAGGATTGTCTCACAAAATTAATCATTATCAGTAAATCTATAAATCTCAGGTGTTGAGTACATCTAGAAACATAAAAACATGTCTTTGACTATTCTACATGCTCACACACGTCCTAGTGCGTTTGAGGATTGACTAGGAAGATCTTGGTGTGAATCTCGAAGTGCGTTATTCGTGGAAACGCATAATCGTTGGTTTGCGAGTACGTTTGATATAGACTACAAGAGGTATATGATTTCTATCCATATATGTCTCAGATTTAATATATAAATATATAATGAATCCTGATTGAAGAGAGTTTTTCAATAAAAGTTTTTATTTTGAAAACCGTTGCCTCGCGCTTATTTTCATTTTATCAAAAGACATACAATTCGCTTTTTAATAAATTTTTAAAAGCCACCACGCCTCTGCGGCGGTTGCGTTGCGTTTTTCAACAATTGGTATCAGAGTGGTAATTAAATATTTGTATGTTAAATACTGTGTGGGTGTTCTTCATTGTTCATAATATATTTTGATACATGTGAATGAATGAATGGTTTATTTTTTGAATGTATGATTTAACAATAGATCGTTAATTGTATGGTGATTATGAGTTAATATTTGTTCTTTAATTTTTTTCTTAGATCGTATGTAAGCCGATTTGAGGCTTAAGAATTTTTTTAATTTTATTTTGAATATTATATTGTAATTATTCCGATCGTGAAAAGGCGAAGAACGCACGAGACGAATGAGGAGGAAAAAACAAAAATAGAAATTCTTAGGAAATTCCAGCGCAGGCACCGGAAATAGTATTTTTGGTGCTGACGTCGCCGATATTCCATCGGCAGTAATGTCGTCGGAAAAATCAGTTCCGGGGGTGAGCCCGCTAAAAAATTAGCTCTGCCAGTGGTCGGCGGGCAGCGACAGTTGACATTTGATGGGGGTCGACGTTCGGCGGCGGTGATGGGTGGCAGTGGGAGAATTCTATCGTTAGTGGCAACTGTTGTCACATCTGAGGAAGTTTCGCAAAAACCCTAATACCAACTTACCCTATCACTACATAATTTTATGATAACTCTAACTCTATCTATTATCTTTTATATTTTAAAATTAATGTAATTTTAAAATTAATTATTAATTATTAATTTACTAAAAATGACTTTAGTGAGACGATTCTCTAAAAAAACGTAATGATTATTCTTTTAGATATTTGATTAACTTTTAATCACAGAGAAAAATTACTCGCACACTAACTGTGTTCTACATTCAATTATTGATTGATGAACTGATAAACATATTCATCAATTGAGGCTATTAGAATAATATATGTATATTTTTTAGATAATGGCGTACCAGTGGGACCCACATTATAATGGTGAACAACTGCAGTGTCGTGTGACACTGCAGTGTTACACGCCTACTGCTGTAGTGCCACGTGCACTACAATAGTCCATGGTAATCTATGATTCTCAATCATTGATCGACACGTGACAATCAATGTAAATTAAACATTTATTTTAATCAGATAAATATCTAGATATCATCATGAGGCACTGTTATGGATCACAGCAACTACAATGCCGGATGACACTGTAGTTGTGCACAAATTACAGTGGGTCCCACTGTAATGATAATTTTGAAATTAAATATTATTTTTCAGTTTATCCCTAAAAATCTGATATGTCATTATCTAAAAAATATAGATACTATACTATTGACCTTAGTGTTGATAGAAAGTAAAGAACACAATTGCTATCAGGGTGAATTTTCTCTGTGATTAAAAAATGAATGAAAATGCTCTGTGAGAATAATCATAGTATTCTCTAAGAGGATCGTCGTCTCACAAAATTAATCAATCTCAGTAAATCCCTAAATCTCATGTGTTGAGTACATTTAGATACAGAAAAAGTGTATTTGATTATTCTACGTGCCCACACACGTCTGAGTGCGCTTGAGGATTGTCTTGGAAGATCTTGGTGTGGGTCTCGAAGTCCGTTGTTCGTGGGAGCATAAGATCATTTGTTTGCGAGGGCGCTTTATATAGACTCCATATATGTTTCAAATTTAATATATAAATACATAATGGATCCTCATTGGAAAATATTTTTCAATAAAATTTTATATTTTAGAAACCGTTGTGTCGTGTTTGTTTTCTTTTTATAAAAAAATATATGATTCATTTTTAATAAAGTTTTAAAAGTCACCACGCCTCCGATTTTCCAACAGAAACAATGTAGATATTTGCATGCCCATCCTCCATTGTCACTGTTGGCCGTGAGCTTGCTCCAACTCGCCCATGATATACCAGTTTTATCGGTAGAAGCACCCCACCAATATTTGCCAAGTCTAACGCATAAATCGTCGATGAGAGTTTGTGGTAATTTAAAACATGACATAACATAAATCAGAATCGCCTAGGCAATAGCTTTGATCATAATTTCACGTCCAGCTACAGAAAGCCAATGCTCAGCCCATCCATTGCTTCTGTTTATTACTTTATCTTTAATATCATTGAATAGTTCTTGCTTAGATACACTGAAATTAGTTTCTAAGCCAAGATATTTCCCCAAACTGGTGCTCACCTCCATTTTTAAAATACGAGCTGATTTTGTTTGATATGTTGTATTAACATTAGTGCTGAATAAATATTACTCTTATGAAAATTTATAATCTGACCTGACGTTGAACCGTAGTTCTCCAGGATACACTCAATTTGCTTGAGTTCTGATTCAGGAGCTCGACAGAACAACAAACTGTCATAAAAAATAGATGGGAAATCGAGGGACCATCTCTCGACGCTTTGAACCTATAAATGGATCCCAAATTATGAGCCGTTGTTAGAAGAGATGATAAAACCTCTTAACAGAGTATGAACAAATAATGTGAAAACGGGTTTTCTTGCCTTAGAGACCTTTCTCAAGATAGAAATGTTAGAAACATCTATGTTAGCTACGACACTAAAAGAGATTGTAGTCAAGCATAAATAAATCCATTTGCACCATTTACCTGAGAACCCCATATGCTTCATAACTGCTATAACAAAATCACACTACATCATATCATATGCCTTAGACATATCGAGCTTGATGGCAGCCATTCCCCCCTTATTATTTCGCAATTTGAGTGTATGCAGAATTTCTTTGGCTATCAAAATATTATCACTAATATTTCTTTCTTGAATGAAAGCACTTTAGGCTTGGTTCACCAATTCAAACATTCTCAAAGTCTCTTTTGATAATTTTGTAAAGACATTGCACAAACTCATTGGCCTCAAATCTTGCATACTTTGTGGACTCTTTGTCTTGGGATTAAGGGTCAGGTAGGTATGATTCACATTTCTGGGCAAAACAAAATTCTCAAAAGAATTTGTAACAAACTTTATAATATCACCTTTAATTAGTTCATAATATTGACTAAAAAAGCTGGATGTAAACCGATCTGGGACTGGAGCCTTTATGTCACCAATATCTTTAATGGCTCTTTCAATTTCCCATTCCTCTATTGCTCTCTCCATTAGGGCCGCATCTTCCACATTCAGCATTTTGTCCAGATTTTCCAGCACCAAATCAAAGTCCTTGATACCTTTGTGTGTTGTTGTCCCGTTGCCCAAATGATCCATCAAACTATGTATTCTATTTTGCCTTCTACGTCCTTTTATCTTGGTATGAAATTTTTTTATATTTTTATCCCCTTTTACTAACCAATTCGCTTTATACCTGTCCCTCCAATATTTTTCCTCTTGGAAGAGGGTCTGCCTAAGCTTAACCTATAACTCCTTGATAGACTTCATGCCCTCACTGTCTGTCGGTCCGGAATATAAAACATTTAATTTGGACTCTAAATCACTTGCTAATTTTTTTGAATTAGCAAATGTCTCCATTTTCCTCCATTTCAGTAGACCCCGTTTTATATTTGGCAAAAAATTTCAGTAACCGAAATACCCCTCATATTGTTCTTCAATATGTTCTCCACTGTCTTTTTGCAATTCCCAATTTCGGTCCATCGTACCGAAAATACGTCTCCAGTTATTAAATTTTTTTATCCATATCCACAAGTAAAACAACATCATCTAAACCACTGCAAGGGATGTGTTCTGGTTTACACTCAGGGCACATATCCATCCAAGCCTCGTTACTCAGACATCTATCCAACCTTTCCTATATAAGATCCCCTCCATATCTCCTGCTAGTCCATGTGAATGGCATGTCAGGAAAACCCAAATCAATTAGATCACACTCTGAAATGAATTGGATAAAATCATCCGTTGAGGACAAAAAATTATGGCTCCCACCATCTTCTCATATGGATAAGAAATAGTATGAAAATCTCCGCATAGAAGGAAAGGTTAGTTAATCTGGATAACCGAACTTTGATCGTATGCCATTGATTCTGACGTATAACATCATTGGTGCTAGCATACACCCCATACAGGCACCATTGTTTATTAACCACCGAATCATTCACCACCGCTTCAATAAAAAAAATCTGAATATTTACTGATCAGCACGCTATCCTCATCGATCCATAAAAGAACTAGTCCTCTAAATATTTAGTCACCCGAATAATTGATTTAAGCCTCTCCTTACACTAACAGATTAGTAATTCCAAGTCACTAAATCCTATTATAGGATAAGTTAATGATTAAAAAATCACGCTATCCTCGGTAATTATGAAATTTGCAGAGTTTAGAAAAGAAAACTAACAAAATAATTGATTTTAGGTAACTAGTAAATTGTAGAAGCTAATTTGAATTTTATCAAACTTTTTAAATAATTAGATTTTTGTTACTTTTGTTGATATATCCAGGATTTTTAATTTCATTTATTATAAATTCCATTCATTATATATTTAAATTGAATTAATTCCAACAAAAAAGATTTACATCCCATAAATTACAAGTATGAAAAAAAAATCATTATCTCTCCTAAATTAACTATTTTGTTTACATACCTAAAATTACAATTCAAAATAGTATCTCTCAAATCACTCAAAAGTATCTCTCCTAAATTAAATCTCAACGAATATTTGCAAATCTTATTCTCTCTGACCATCTAAAAAATATGTAAAATCTGTCAGAACATTAGTAAAATATTAATTTCAAGAATAAATAATTATTATCAAAATTAATTTAAAGAACGAGCTAAACAAAATAAGGGAACGAAATCTATAAGTCTCTGTCAAAAATTTCAAAAAGTTAAATTTTTTATAGATAATTTAACCAAAATATCATTTCTGTCTTGCTTAAAATATGTCTTTAAACAACTAATATTGACATTAAATTGATTTCTACAAATAATATTTTAAAATTTTACCCAAATACACTGAATCAACTATCTCCGACTTCAAATGATTATCAATATCTAATTAGATTAACATGCTCGAAATCGTAACACCAAAAATCAATAAATATTTACACACAAATAAAAAATGATTATCAACATCTAATTATCTTGACATGGATGAAACCACTACAAATAAAAATAATTAATAAGTAATTACATATGTAAAAATAATGATTATCAATATCTAATAACATTGACATAGATAAAACTATTATCAAAGTCAATAGTCGATAAATTTACACACATAAAAATATGATCACTATCTAATTACATTGACATAGATAAACTACTATCAACCCCAACAATTAATAAATATTTACACTAACATGTCATTTGAAAATACTAGTCCAGCATCACGTATGATGCACGTATCTTGACACGTGATTTTTAACTTATTCACAATTTTTTCATGTGAATGTATAGAATAATATATATGATCATGAAAAAATAATTCAAGCCAAATGGAGTAAAACAAATTATTTATAAAAAAAGAGATTCGCTTAACGTGTTTAATACTATTTTTTCATTAAGTTTTTAAGATAGTCTTGTAATCTATGTTACCTAAAAATAATTAGCTAAATAAATACTGAGCTAATTTGAGACTTATCATTTACTTATGATTTATCATTTAATACTATCTTTTTTTATTTACAAATTTCTACCACTAATCTTCTATTATGCAAATATGTTAGTTAATGTTTGGCTAATATATTATCTCAATATATCAAGTTTCAATATGTATCTAATATGTAACTCATATTTCTAAAATTTCAATTGGACAAGTTACCATAGATCATTTTTTGTGGTGAAAAACTTCAAAGTATTGTGTGAATGAAAAATATATTAAAATATTGTGTAACAAAAGTTTAATTCCATAAAAAATAAAAATACTGATATTTTTTTGTCAAATCTTATATATATATTTATATCTATATCTATATTATTTCTAAAAGCATGCATTTTGAAAAAACTTTTTTTTGACTATTATCTCTAATAATTTCACTAAAATTTCAAAAATATCATTTCTTTCATTAAATTCAATTTAAGACTCAAATGTTTTCTAAAGAGAATTTATACCATATAAGTTACCGTTGTTAATGAAAGTTATTACAATTTATATAGAAATATAAGTTATGAATCGTTTTAAGGATGAATGACAAAGCATTCTTCCACTAACTAGATGATTTATTTTTCAATTTAAGGCTCAATTATTTGTTTATTATTAATTATTAATGTTATAGTTAATGAATTGATAATATTAAATAGGTAATAACCATGAGAAACTAGAAATAAATAATACATTGTAACTGATAAGTAAGAAGGTTTAAATTTATTTTAAATCCAAATTTTCTTTAAAAACATAAGTTAGAAGAATTTACCATGCACAATGGATCATTAATGTTTTGAAACATGTCTATTACTCTTCCAATTCTTTGTGTAACCACTTATTTTAATTATATTGCATGCTCTTCCAATTCTTTGTATAACCACTCATTCTTATATATAAACACCCATTGATGAACAATGAATATATTGCAGTTATTTCACCTTAAGAATCTTTATGATTTGTAATGGTATTTTATACACTTTAGACTTGAATTCTCGCATTTTAAAAGTTTTTACAAGGCAAGTTGCACTCTTAGATTTTTGACGTGTGAAGCTTAACAATTTCATAAAAGAATGATCGATACATATCAAATAGTCAAAATCGTTGTCATCTGCTACACATTCATTTTTTGTGTAGATTATATGCACATCTTGCTTGGTGTTCTTTAAAGTATATTTTAATTAGATTTTTACATTTAACTGAACTAACAAGTAAGGTACATTATTCCTGAAGAGAAGTTATAACAGTAAGTGTGTAAATATTTTATGACTTATCGATGGTTCTCCACTCATTGCATGCTTTTTTTTTCTCATTTGTAATAAGCAGAAACATTTGAAAAACTTTTATAGGGTTTATTAGCTATCTTCAATTCACAACAAAAACAGAAAGGTTATCTATAGTAAATATAATTTTGTAGTTCTTATATTCCATTAAGGGCTATTGTATTATTTATTATAATGGAACTTTTTCTTTCACTTTTACTTTGAAATTTAATTATGCAACTTTTTATTTTATATTTCAATCCGCCAATTTTTTTCACGTATTCAAATTAGAAATATCTTATTGAAAATTATGTAAAAATTATAAGTTTGTTACTCTTTTACATTATATGTAAAGCCATTGATTATAGAACAAAAAGAAAACAAATAGCTGGACTAAAAAGGAAAAAAAATGTTTCTTTCAATAATAGAAGTATGAAGAAAAAAGTACAAGGATAAAATTCTACTCAGATCACATATTTTTATGGAAGTTTTATTTTGTTTTTACAGTAAACGAAATAGCATCTAACTAATTACATACAGATCTCTTTAGTAGTGCAACCTCTTATTTATCTCGTTCTAAATTAATGTATAACCCATAAAATAAATCTTTTATTCTTCAATTTAAAATTAAATACCACCATAGAGTAAATGAAGCTATTTGATTAAATAATTAGTCCACTCTTTAAGTTACACAAATAATGATTATTTATAAATTACATTTATAATATTTATTATGATTAATTGTTATAATGTAATTTATTGTGTGTTTTGACATATATTAGAGGCATTAACAATATATTTTAAATAACTTTGATATAATTAACATTTATAATAGTTATTATGATATGTTTAACAATATAATTTATAGTTTGAATTGACATATATTAGATGACATTAACAGTATATTTTAAACGACTTTGATATAAGAAAAAAATAATTGACAGTTTAATTATTAATAACATATTAACATATTAATTTGTATATGCGACAAAATTGTAATGAACATTATGAGATCGTTGCATCTAATTCTAATTAAGAGAGAAAATATTATATTACTAAGCATAATATTTTTTTACAAAAAAATATTGTGACGTATATATGATCAGGTTAATATACTTTATATTTTTACTAACAACCACGATTGTCAGAAGACTCATAATATTAAGAAAAAATGATTTAAAAATTGATTCATAAGTGAAATAAATTTATATTTTTAGAGGCCTTAAAAATAGTCTACTATCTTAAATTTTAACATTGTAAACTAAGTGCATTATATGATTTAATTTGTATTCAAATACCTCCCAAAAATATCATCTATCTTTTTAATTTTGATCTTTTTACTTTCTATTTTCAGATAATAGAATGTGATGAAAACGAATATCTATGTTAACCTCATTATTTTTTTTTAAATTGACATGACAATGAAAACACTTATATTAATATAGATTAACAAGTTGACATATGTTAATAGTATTTATAAAACTTTATACTCATGTGTCAAAATATTATTATATATAAAGTTGAGTATACACACCTACAATTTTGCCATGTGTTCATACTTAACTCTTCTCCAAGCGTCATGTGGCTACACATCTCATACATGAACACCTCATAATAATTAATTATATTTAATAAAAATAATTATTATCAATTAGAAAGATAATTTAATTAATATTCATGTATAAGCATTATCACATGTCATATATGTTTCATTTAATTATCACTCATTTTATTTTCTATATAATATCATATACAATAATAACTAAATACCCCAAAAATTGATTGGGGTGTGTAATATAAAACCATAATATATAATCATTATTTCAACTTTATTATATAATCTTATTTGTTAGTATCATATTCTTATTCCAAAATCCTATCTATATATTATTATCTTATATATATATATATATATATATATATATTGGTATGAATACCTCTAATTCTGCCAAGTATCCATAACGAAATTTCACCACGTGTCAAAATATTGTTTGTGGATATAAGAAAACTCCTTATGATAACACCATCTTAAATTCATTCTAAAATTCCCACATTGTCTTTCAAAAGAATTAAACATTTATTTTGATAAATAAATAAATATTTATTCTGGTCATGCTTTTCCTATAATTAATCACCATTTAATGACTATTGAATGACTCAATACTAATTACTCACATGTTTCAACGATGAAAAAAAAAATACTAATTACTTATCACTTGCAAACCAATCGACTTCCCATTACTTTCCTTTTCACCTTTCAATTTCCTTTGGTTTTTCAGTTTTGATTGTTTTCTTTACCTCAATTATTTCACAGCCTTTTTAATTTTTATTATCCACATCCTTCAAATCCTATACATTAATAAATGTGAGATTGAATGTGGTTGGCGACTGTTTCATTTTAGATCCCATTTGTTATAAACACAAACACTTGGATGGATCCATTCAAGAAAACATTGTAGAGAGAGACATAGATAGAGAAAATCAAAGAGAGGGGGAGAAAGAAACAAAGAGTGGAAGGGACTACCCAACGATTTCTAATTTATCATTATAAGTTTTCTAAGTATTTCTTAAAATTCATCCACTTATTTTATAAAAATTTCAACAAAAATCTCTTTCATATTGAGCATTCATTTGCTCATTTGAAAGAACCTACTGAAATAGCTAAAATTCATTTTCTTCTAGAATTTCACTTTGTCCCTGGTTAAAAGAACAAAAGTCTCAGTTTCTATAGAGATATTAGTTCAATATCAAATAAAAAAGATTTAATCAACAGATTTGGAGATGTTGTATTATTTAAATTTGACATGAAATCTGGATTCTGACAAACCTAAATAAATGATATAAATACAAACACATACATTTTAGGTATTTCTTCTTCTTCTTTAGTTTTTTTCTCGAAGCTTCCATTTGGCTTCTCTTTAGTTTATATATATATATATATATATATATATATATATATACACACACACATAGCACGTTTAATATTCCTACATTTTATTCCTCATTCAATCTATTTTTTATCTATTTTTCCCTTACTTCCATAATTCAATCTATGTTTTATTTTCAGTTTAGAAAATCTATATGTCCAACCTGACTTAAAGTCGTATATCCTTCCAGCTTAAATCTTGATTCTTTTTTTTTTACATCTCAAATCTTAATTCTTAATTTGATAAAAACACTCATTCAAATTGTTGTTTTGTTTTACCCAAGAGGTTTAAACCTTATTGTAACTAAATTGGCTCAATTTTGCATCTCTTTGTTATTCAATATCTTTTATGGGATATTCTATGTTTAGTACAATTCCAGAACCTATTTATTTTTAACATATATCAATATCTTTACATTTTTTTGATAGCATAATGGCTACATTGGTAGGGTTGAAACGAATATAAATGTTATGATAATTTTTGATAATTAATTAGTTTACTATACCCATTAATATTAAGATTTACTATACCCATTAATTTCTCATAATCCCATGCATAGCACGGGCTTATCACTAGTTTTACAGATAATAGGAATTATAAATAGATTAGAGTTCATATAGAAAATATTTTTATATTATTGCGATTAAAAATAAACTGTCTATGGTCAATAATTATTGTTGTTGTAATTATTTAAAATATGAAAATTACTACACAATCAAACTATCTCAACAATTAATTGTTAGTGGGATATTAATTTTTTCACAATTAGTGGGAGTAAATATAAATGAGAATTTAGTTAATTATTTTATTTAACACTAACACAACTAATAAGAATTTGATACGTGTACTTTTAATGGGTGTTATAAGATAGAAAACAATACATGGATAAAGTTATCCAAAAATGATTCTTCTAAACATGCCACTTTTAACATATTATAGATTAGTAAAATATTAATTTTGGGAACAAATATCAATTTCAGGAACAAACAATGATTATCAAAATTAATTAAAATCAACAAATTTTAATAAATAAAAAATAAGGGAACAAATTTATAAGTTTCTGAAAATAAAAATAAAAACATAGGCGGATAGTTATTTACCTAGAAAAAATAATAAAGATTATATTCCTAAAATAATAACTAAAAGATTAAAATTAGAATTGGAATTAAATTTTTTATTTTAAATATAAATATAAGAATTTACCTTAAATACAAAGATAATAAAAATCACTTAAAATTAGAAAAATAAAATAAGATCAATAGAATTTAATAAATAGAAAACTTAACAAAAATCTGTAAAAGTTGCTATTTTAACGCAATTTCTGAAAAAAAAATAGGGAGAACTGTAGCGTGGGTAGCATGTGGATTCTGTTAAAAATAAGTTATGCGTCTGGTATATAAATTAGATACATATGATAGCTAATTTTGATTCGTACGGTATCTAATTTTGATACCACAACGTCTTGCAAGATTCATCAAGAAACCCAGAAAACTTACGCAAAAAAACCAGAAAATTCACGCGAAAAAGACTAGAAAAATCTCAGATTCAATAAATAAACAGAAAAACCTTAAATCCAAGAACGAAATACTAACAACACATTAGTTTCTGTACAAACAATCAATTTTAACCCTAACAGCGCACTGATAGTTAATTTTACAATTTTTTTCTAAAAACTCAAAGAAGAACAACGAGGGAGGGAGTGAGGTCACTGACCAACAACACGCAGCAAGGAAAATAGAGACAGAAAGGCAACGAGCAGGCGGCGGCAAGCATGAAGCGGTTGAAACTCTTTGGGGAAGACATGACTGCTGTTCAAAACCTTAGAGGCCAAAACTATGTGAGGAAGACAAGGGCAGAAAGGGAAAAAATTTCAAGGCCAATGTCACTTGTAAAAAAAAGGTCATATTTGTAATATTAAAAGATGGACATTTATGTAGAGTTATCCTTCAAAAGTGGTGAATCTTGCAATTTTTCTAAAAAAATATTTACTCACGGCTTTGCTAATATAGGCCCAATACCAAGTGTTGCGGCCCAATGCAAATTGAAAAAGGTTTTTTTTTTCATTTAGAGACATCTTGGATGACCATCTTAAGAATTGAAAAATAAAATTTTTTCTAAGGTTTTCAAAATATAAAAAGTAGTTTCACTTTTCAAATTGAGTTATTTGGATAAATATACCATTTTGAATTTGAGTAAAGAAATTTTATACTCATTTTTTAAAATAAGAAATTTTATACTTCTCACCCACCAACTTCACATCACCACTTGCAATCTCTCTCTTTCTTCATCAACTTTTTCCCTTCTCAATGCACAATCAAATCAATCAAATCATATTTTCTTCTTCCTTTTCTTCTTTTTTATTCAACGAAACTCATTTTTCTTTTTCAAAAAATTACTTGAAGGGTTCAATTATTCATGTAAGCAAATAAGCAACAATAATATCAATAACCGACCATAATAGGTGGTGAATAGTTTAATTAGGCAGGAATTGAAGTAGAAATAGTAAATGAACAGTATTATCCCCACCAGTTTTGGCTCCAATACCAAAAGATGCGGAATTAAGTATAATTAGAGAGGTATTAAGATGCAAGAAGATAAACAATAAAAATTGTGTTAACAAACAGTAATTACAAGACTGTATTGTGGTGTAAGATTAAAAAAACTTACACAAACAACGTTTATTGGGAACGATAAATTAGTACTCCCGCTCACTAATTTATGTTGAAGAAAAGATTTACAAAGGAGGAGAAGAAGAAAGCTTTGTTTCACAAAACAAGTTTTAGCACTCAAATAGTTAAGAGTTGTAAAATGAATTCTGATCAACAAATGGGAGAGGACTTCCTATGAATAGCCAAGGAAAGTGGAGTTAACTGGGAACACATCACTTACTTGAACTATTCTATTCTACAAAATTAAAAATATTTTACATGCCTACTTTTGTTTACTTTTGACTAAGAATAGTGAAAAGTATAAATAAAAGCCTATTTATTCGACAGTATAATAATTACAAAATGACAAAATTACAAAGAATCTTGATTATTAAAATTTTGATCTTCATGCTCTGACAATTGTTGTATTTTTTGCGGAGAGATTGTTACTCGTCCTTGATAATTGTTATCCTGGACTAGAGGTCATCGTTAATTTTGCTTGTTTTTGAAGAGTATGTTGATCGTTGCATTGTGCTATGATGTTATCATAATACCTTCAAAATTATTTGTTTCCATTTATTGGCATTTTGCGAAAGGTTACTTTAGTTTCCCCTACGAATATGAGAGTTTCCTTTCAATTGCTGAGAGAGAGGTTTGGATGATTGACTTTTTATTGGGTGATTTAACTCTACTGAGGATTCAAAGCCAGAGTCTGTATTGTCTTCAAGAAGAATGAGCATTTTTTGTATTAACTCCTGCTTTGCTTTTGATTTTTTAGACTTGGTTTTCCCTTTTGAGGAAGGTTTTGATGTAGGCTTTGATTCTTCGGAAGAATTTAATGATTGGTTAATTTGTGGAGGTTGGTTGTCTGGTTTTTTAATTTTCAAAGCGGCCACTGGAGGTTAAAGTGATTTTAACTGGGGGTGAGTTTTTGCGAACTCCTCATTTATGGAAGCGGATATTTTCAATGTATTGAATTTGTCCCACCACTTTACGTAGTATTGTCTGGTGATGACTTCTCCTTCAATGGCATATTGCCACTTCAAAATCTATGGAACTTTGTATTTATTCACGAAATAAATTATTAAAGGAAAAGAGGCCTCAATTGTTGACGGTTTGAATAAATTTAGAAATAAGTTAAAATTCTATTGTAATTCGATTGAGAATATTTCAAAGACAAGGCCATGGATTGACCGCGATCTTAAAAACCATTTTGACAATTGATTTTGAAATTCTTATGAAAATTCAAAACCATGAATTGGAAAATTCGCTATTTTGATGCAAGAAAATTGTTTGCCAAACATCAATATAGTCAAAATAGTTGTATTATTTTTTGTTTAAAAGAGGTTTTAAACCTAAAGGATGGATTCTCCGGGGTTATCACTTTGAGAATGTAGAAGGAATGATAAAAAAATTTTCCTTCTAAATTGTTTATGGGTTTGATATTTATTGACTTTGTTTCTAGGAGAATATCTCTGTAAAAACTGAGGGTTTTGTCCTTGTGTCCAGAGACAAAATGAGAATTAGGAAGAAAATGATCCTTCGTTATTTTAAATGGATTTTTAAAATGGGCAAATAAATGTTCAATGTAAAAGTGATTTTTACTAGGGGTCTTTTATGATAAGGAGAAGGCTTTCTATAATTGTTTATTGGTTGGTTGATGACCAATTGTGGGTCAAATGGCTTTGAGACTGTAAATGGATCAAATTAGTTGACCAATGCAGGTTGGTAATTAGGCCCGGTAGACCCAATAATTTTTAATTAGGTATTTCTTGGAGTAGAAGACTTCTCTTTGACTTGTGCCCTAAGGGCCAATTGTTAAGTGGATGACTCTCCTTTAATCATTTTCCCCTAGGCTTGGGGCCTAGACCCCATCTTCTTGTTGCCCCTGCAAGAAAACACGAGTTAAAAAGTTAGGTACTGAGTTATTAATACCTTTAATGAATTCAGTATTAAAATAAAAAATACTGAGTATAGACTGCCATCTAGCAAAAAAAAAAAATTTTTGAAGTAATATTCTTAACATCTTTTTCCAAAACATGTTTTGCTGATTTATAATCAAATTTTAAAAGAAATTTTTGATTTATTCATCTTGGGATTTTTGTATACATAAGACAACAGATAAAATTTCCTTTTTAATTGTACTGTAATTAATTTGTGATTGAGATCATGTTCCAGATGTAAACCTAACAATTTGTTCAGTTGACTCTAGAGAAATTTTTTGCAACACGATACCTCCATATCCAATTTCAGAGGTATCAATTTCGATAATTTTAAAAGAATTATTAGTAAGGATGCAAAGACAATGAAGCGTCTTAACATGGGCCTTAATTCTTTTGACTAGATCAGAATGGACAACTGTCCATGAAAGATGATTCCTTTTAAGCCTGTCAAAGAGAGGCTTACAATCAATTTTTAATTTATTGTAAAAGTCAGATATATAATTTAAAGATCCAAGAAACCTTCGTAATTGTGTCTTATCAAGGATTTCATTAGAAAATTTGTCAGGAAATTGTATGACTCTATCAATTGGTTTAATAATAAAATGACGTATTTCAAATCCTAGGAATCTAACTCTAGATTGAAATAATTTAACTATACTTGTAGAGATAACTAAACCATTTTATTTTATTATTCTAGCAAATGATTCAAGATGTCTCCAATGCTGGTCTATTATTTTAGAGAAAATGAGGACATCATCAATATAAACAATTGAGAAATCAGTAAATCGATGAAATATTTCATTCATAATATTTTGAAATTCACTGGGAGTGTTTTAAGCCCAAAGGGCATTACGTTCCATTCATAATGACCAAACGGGAGTACAAATACAGTTTTGTATTTATCATTCTCATTTATCTGTATTTGCTAGAATCCAGATTTCATGTCAAACTTAGAGAAGATAGTAGCATCTCCAAGTCTTTTAATTAAATCCATTTTGTTCGGTATTGGAGATCTTATCCATTCCAAGACATTATTAAGGGGTTTATAATTTATCACTAAACGAGGAACTCCTCGTTCAATCTCACTGGCCTTTTGTACATAAAAGGCTGAGCATGACCAATGAGACTTACTTATCTTAATGATATTCTTATTAAGAAGTTCTGCGATCTCCTTTTTGCAGAACTCAAGCATCTCAGAATTCATCTGAATTGGTCGTGCCTTAGTATAAATATTTTTCTCATTAAATTCCTTAATATAAGGCAAACTAACTGTGTGTTGTTTCCTATGCCAGAAGGCATTAGGAATGCCAGAACATAATTCCTTGCAAATTCTTCATTCAAAAGCTTTTATTTGTTTTTGAAAAGTAGGATCCTGAAGTTATTCTTCTATTCTTTTGAATTTTAATTAATCTTGTAGAAAATATAATTATTTTTCTTTACAAGAAATGAGATATATAGAATTATAAATTTATTTTACAAGCTTTTCCATCACATAGGTAGTTATCCCATCATATTCTAGACATAAAATTATTTTATCAGTCATATTTTTACTAAGACAAATGATGTTCTAAAACATACATCATCTTGACAAATATGAACTTTAGGTATTTCGTAATTTATATGCATACGAGTACCTTTGGCACAGGACAAAGATTCCATTGTCTTCTTGAAGTACTTGGTAGGCACTCATCCTTCCTGCTATAATTTAAATCTGCTCCTGAATCAATTAGAGTCATTGTTGCAAAACTAAAATTTTGTATGATTATTCTAACCATTATGTGCCATTTTTTGATTTTCATGTGATTAAGTATTTGGATGAAATTTTCATCGTCTTGACTGTTAATAGGTTCTTCAACCTCAGAAACTAATAATTTACTTGGTTAACTAAATTCTTGTTTATTAATTAGATTTTTTATTCTTAAAAGATTTAATTCTTCTTTTATTTTTGTGTTAGAATTTCTTAATTATTTATTTCTATTTTAATAATTTTAATTTCTTTTTGAAGTTCCTGTAATGTGACTTCTTTTTCTTTTCCTTTTACCCTATTGAATTTTTCAAGAGTTTGTGAAAGACTTGCAGTATTATCATTAGACTTAATAATTTTTTTCTTTAGAATTACCTTTTTAAGTCTTTCAAGGTAGTCTTGTTTTAATTCTGAATTTTTAATTTTTCTAATTAAATCTAACAAGAAGGTTTCTTGTTATTCATTTTTATTTAAGACATTAATTTTTTGACAACTATCCCTACACCTCATAGTGATGTTAGGAGAATCATTGTTAGAGCTTGAGGATTCAGTTTTAGAGGATTCAGTGGTTTCATATTCTCCTAAAATCTTCACTATTACTTTCATAATAATCTATTATTTCTAAGATTCTAAACAATTTCTGTTTATCTTCTTCAGAAATTTATAATTGATTAATTTATTCTTAACTTGACAAGTGTTAGAAAGATGAAATTTCTGGCCACATTTGAAACACGTAATATTACTTTTATCAATTTTTTTAGTAAACCTTTTCCTAGAATAATTTTTATTCTTAGAGAATCGTTTATCAAAATTTTAATTCCTTGAGAATGATTGATCAAAATTTTTATTTCTGTTTTTATGATAGTTCTTCCTATAGGGTTTGTGAGACCTTCTAGGGCTTAGGTGGAAATTTTTCTTATATTTCTGAGAATGGGTATAGAGGGTAAACCGTATTGCTCACAAAAATTACCTAACTCATATTTAACTTTTTTTTTCAATTTGTTTATTGATTTTCATATCAACACACATTTTAATCCTTCCTTTTGTATTATAGTAATTATTGTTTCATAGGTTAGAATATCGTAATCTATATTACCTAGGTTATTGCTAACGACTGTTCTTATTTTGTGTGCAAATAAATTAGGTAGTCCATTAATAAATTTTTCTTTCCAAAAGGGTTTATTACTATCATCCCTTGACATAACTCTGGACAAGAATATATTTTTATACCAATTAAAATCACTTAAGGTTGGACGCCTAAGATTGGTTAATTGATCATGAATACGTGAAGTAATATTACTTGACATACCAATGAAATGTTCGATTATTGTATAAAGGAGTTTATTAATTCCATCAGGAATTATTTCTTGATTTTCTCCAATAATTAGGTTTCCTTCAGCATCAATCTTTACTACTGAAAGAATGGCAATTTTGGATTCTTTTATGAAATGTTTTTCTCACCAGAAATGGAGCATTCCTATGAATCCTGTGACTAGAAGATTTATTACTTCTTCATTAAGTAAATTGTAGGTGGTAATGTAGCTGTTAGCTACCATTGCCATGTATTATAATTTATTGAGGACTTTCTATTCAGAAAGAACATCAATATTCCATTCATATCATTTTTCTACAGAAACAGAAAATTGATTAACAAGAGAAGATTCAGTAATTTGAATGTTAGGAGGCATGAGTTTCTTATGCCATTTTCTTTATAATTTCTTAAGTTCTAAATTCTTAAATATTTTTTCAATATTGTTAATATTTGAAAATTCACTTATTGTAGATGATTTATAAGTTGATACTGACCTATGACTTTCTGAATCTGAATTATCATTTTGATTAACTACTTTCAATTCTTGAAGTACTTTATCAATTTTAGTTTTAAATTCTAGACAACTGTCTTACTTAACTATCTTAACAGATGAAGACAACTCAATAGATTTATTCTTTAATTCTTGAATCATTTTATTAATCTTTTTATTAATTGGGATAATTTTTAAAGTGGTTTTCTCTGAAAGATTTGTTAAGAATTTTTGTGTCAGGGATTCATTAGGTTTATGTTCATTAAAAACATCAACCTTATTTTCAATCTTTTCTAATTGTTTACCTGTTGTAATTAGACGATGATTAGTATAATTGAGTTGTTCAACTACTTTTTTGTTTGGTTCCTCTTCCTTTATAATTTTGAAAGAAGAAGCAGTGATTAAAGAATCTTCATAATTAATCATAATTTTTTCAGGACTTATATCAAATCTGAATACTTGCATGAATGTCTTCCATTCAGCAAGTACAATTTTTCTTTGATCTATATTATATGAATCTTTGAACCTATTACGTCTATTTAGATTGACTGGGTCATTATTATGTCGGGTTAGATCTTTCCAATCTAGTTTATATTCTTCGTTCAGGGTATCTGGATTCAAATTTTTAGAATTTCTGAATTCTTGTTCTAATTTTTGAATCCTAAAATTTTGATTATCAATAGATGAGTCAGGAAAGGAACTCCTAAGGGTACTAGACTGGTTATATTCCCTAATTTGAGAATTAAAAGATTGATAAATAATTTTATTAGATTTGTTTAAGGTTTGTCTGACTTCCTTGGGAACTTATTCCTTTAGGTTCTAGACTTTTAGTTTTTAATTATTGCTCTATTTGAATTCTAATATTTTGATCATTACTAATGGATGATCCAGAAAAGAAACTTCTAGACTTACTAATCTTAGAACTGGAAGACTGGTAATTAATATTCTTAGTAAGTTTTTTAGTTTCATTAGAAGAAAGTATTTTTTTCATGCCCTTTCCTAGGAACATGTATTTTTCCACTTGTTTTTTATGATGTTGAGGCTTGAAGGAAGCATCAGATCATTTTGATTTGTATATTTCTTTATTGAGGATTTTAGGTATATTCCATACCTTATAATCTATTTGATAATCTGAAAAGTATTGAAAGTGTTCTTCACTGTGATCTACTTGATCATCTGGAAGATATTCAAAATTATTATCTACTTGATCATCTGCATAGTAATTAAAGTGTTATTCACTTATTGTGTCAGGTATTGCACTTATTGTAGACTTAATGCTACAAGAAGAATTACTTCTAACTAATCTGCGCATTGCTCAACTAATTAAATTATTCTTATTATTGAGAATTTCATACTATATTTTTATTACTAACTTTGTGGTGACTTCTACAATCTCCTATTTGACTTCACTCTTCTCCCTTTCGCCTTTACAACCACCCTACCCTCTAGATTTATGTATCTAAGAGGTCTTACCTAGGTCCCTGAAGCTAGCCATATAGAAGATGATATGTCAGCCTCTTATAAACATATTCACAGATTAGATAAACAAATAATACAAAGAAATGATCAATTATAAGAATAACTAGCCACTTGGGTGGAGATTGAGATTATGCAAAAGCAATTATTCTTGTAAGAAAATAAGCAACAGTAATATCAATAATCATCCATAATAGGCGGTTAACAAGTTAATTAAGCAGGAATTGAAGTAGAAACAAAAAATGAACAGTTTTATCCCCACCAGGCTTGGCAGTTTTACTTTCTTTTTTAATTTGTTTATTGATTTCCATATCAACACACATAGATTAGGTAATCTAAATTATGATAGTCTAACCTATGGAACAATAACTACTATAATACAAAAGGAAGGACTGTTCTTGTTTTGTGTGCAAATAGATTAGGTAATCACATTAATTTTTTGACAACAACTATCCCTACACCACATAATTATGTTAGAGGAATTACTGTCGGAGCTTGAGAATTCAGTTTCAGGGGATTCAGGGGTGAACAATTGTCAGATAATTAGGGGCGAGTAGTTATTTATAACTACTTGAACTCTTCAAGTAGTTGTTTTTATTTTGTCAGTCAGCAACCCAAACAACAAGTGACTACTTGAAGGGTTCAAATAGATTTTTATGACTACTTAAACTTTTTTAGGTCTAAAAAATAGGAGAAATTGAACGTTAGTACTTGAAGTGCTCAAGTAGTTTTTTATGATTACTTGAACCGTTTAAGTAGTTGTTATGATTACTTGAAGGATTCAATTAGTTTTTTTATTACTCAATAAGACATACACCATACGACTATTTGAAAAGTTCAAGTAGTTATTTATTACTATTTAAAACCTTTAAGTAGTTATTTTTTTTGTCAATCAGCAACTCAAATACCAAGTGACTACTTGAAGGGTTCAAGTGGCTTCTTATGACTACTTAAAGGGTTCAAGTAACTTCTTATTACTACTTGAAGGGTTCAAGTAGCTTCTTATAACTACTTGAGCATTTTTTTGCATCAGAAATAGAAGAAAATGAACGTTGAGTACTCGATGGGTTCAAATAGTCATAAAAGCTACTTGAATCCTTCCAATACTCAACGTTCATTTTCTCTTATTTTTTTAAAGAAAAAATTACTTGAACCCTTCAAGTAGTCACATGGTGTTTGGGTGGCTGACTAAGCAAACAAAAAACAACTACTTGAAATGTTCTAGTAGTCAAAACAACTACTTTTCTCTTATTTTTTAAAACAAAAAACTACTTGAACCCTTCAAGTATTCACTTGGTGTTTGGGTTGCTGACTGAGCAAATAAAAAATAACTACTTGAAATGTTCTAGTAGTCATTAACAAATACTTGAACCCTTTGTACATGAGGATCTAAACGTTGACTACCCGCAAAGTGCAACACTCCCGGCGTATCGGGAATGTAACCACCATGTATGTACCATGGAGTGTCACCACTGAGGTGCCGCCACTAAGGTACTCATGGGGGTCGTCCCCATGGCAGCACCATGGGGTGTCACCCCTATGGTAGCACCATTGACGTCACCCTCATGGGTGGATCATATAGGTGCATTGATCACTCTTCGTAATGCAACTTGTAGACACTCCACTACACTATCACAACGAGTTATCACATCACAAACCACCAAGTCGAGTGACAAAGACTTGGGTGGACGTATGGCTGCATGAGAATGTTCGGGAGGCTATAGACTGACAGGATTAGGGGCGAGGCTACGTTGTACTAGGCTGTATATACCTCATCGGTACGACCACTTTAGACATTAAGGGTGTGCTACCCTTCCACCTTGAGGAGGAGTTTTGTTTGAGAGAACCTTTTTAGAGGAGGCGTTGAGTGAACACCGTCGTCGTGCCTCACCAGCTAGGCGTGTTCTCCCTAGATCATGGTCATTACACAAAGACCCACATGGCGCCATCCGATTGGCTCATGTGTAATCCTTCTCTTACTCACCTAAGCATGATCAGTAAGCTTAGGTGGCATGATTTGATTGGTGGGTTTGCAGGTAATTAAGAGATTAGTTGCAATGGCCCCCTCCTTTTGTTCACCTATAAAAGGAGGACTCCTCCTTCATTTGAGAGGATTGGAAATTTAGAGAGAGAAACTCTCACTTTAGAGAGAGAAGCTTCCATTTCTAGAGTGAGAAACTACCACTTCTAGAGAGAGCAAGCATTTGTCACTACCCTTGAGTGTCTAGAGTGCTCCCCCTTCACCTCCTGGCGTCCTCCCCGACGTTCTCAGGCGTTGTTTCACTCACGAGCTAGGACTAGACCACTCATGCACCTCACCCACGTGACACAATTGCATCTATATTTGGCGACTCCACTGGGGAGTGGTTTGTCACTCTAGCGAAGGACCATCATGATTAGATGTGCAAAGGTAAGAGTAGCTCTATCACGCACAGAAGGAGATGGACCCATACTCAACGACAAACACGGACAAGAGGAGGAGAACACCTCTCGTGAGTTACCACCAAGCGCACATACACAAGCGCAAGAGCAAGCCGAAGCCATTCGGGAACTCTAAGCTTCTAACGCTGAGATGAGGAGAGTCATCGATACATTGAATGCATACATCAGTGCCATCACACCACAACACCTATCGCCCACCTCCATCATAGGCACGCAACTGACCACCTCCATCATGGGTGCGCAGCCTACCACCACCAGGGTCGCGCAACTAACCTCCACTATGGGCGTAGAAACAACCTCCACCATGGGCGCGCAACCAACCTCCATCATGGGAGCGCAACTAACCTCCATCATAGGTGCGTCATTGACCTCTCTCACAGGCGTCCAACCATTCGCCGCTGTAGATGTTCCATCACAATCATTCACCCAGAACCATGTTCAACCGAACATTCAAGCCAACACTCAAGCTCTTGCATAAGTAAATGTTACACCAACACCTCTTGACTACTTCGCTAGCCCGACTACGACGATAGCTCAGACCAACCTCACCCCAAGCGTAAACATCCTTGTTGGAAGTAGTCATTTCATTACCCTTTAAGCCCTCCAAAAGGTACTACGAGAGGAGAGGATAAGAGCATCATTGAATGAGTCCGTTGTCGACTTCAGACCACCATATTTGGATGACATAGCCTTGAGACCATACCTAACAGATTATGTTCCTCCAAAGTTTAGAAAGTAGAACGGTCGAAATGGGTGTGCCAAAGAACACGTGATACATTTCATTGATGATATGTGACCCTATGGTGATGAGTTCATGCGTTTGAGGGAGTTCTCTAAGTCCTTGACGGAGCACGCTTACACCAGGTATGCGAGCTTGGCACCCGAATCGATCTTGAGGTGGATGCAAATAGTATCAACCTTCTTGGTGAAGTTCTTTTTCATAGAGAAGAAGACTAGCATACTAGATCTGGAGAGGCAAAGGATCACTGACTACCTTGTGTCATACGTTCAACGGTTTAAGGAAAAGGCCATGGATTGCAAGGACGAAGCCCTTGTGAAGATGTGCATCGGAGGGATGTTGGGTGATTACAAGGTCTACCTTGAGAGTTTGGGGATTGTCACCTTCGCTTGCTTGATAGAAGCATCCAAGAGGACAAGCGCTTCAGTACGTAGCCCACGACAACCAAAGAGGAATGACCGTCCTGACCGCCCTTGGAGACCCACCACGTCACGCTACCATCCTCAAGTAGCGGCTGCACAACCACATAGGCGCGGTCGTAAGAGAGGCGAAGATGAGAGGAATAACCCGTCGCCTTTTCCTTGCACCATGGATAAGGTGGAAGCGCTAGTGGATGTACGGATAAAGGACAAAGAGATCACCTTACCCTAGGTCATCGTGCTACCTACGAGGGAGGAGATGAGTTCTCTAAACTTTTACAGATATCGCCGCACTACATCATACCCCACTCAAGAGTGTAAATTTTTGAGAAAATTCTTTGATGAGAAGTTGAAGAAGGGTGAGATCATTACAAAAGGCATCAGACCCGTGGACCCACCCCTTTTCCCCACCATGCCAATGTCAACATGATTAGCGCCGACACAATAAAATTTACCTCATGTGTTAGCATAGTGTAGAAAGCATATGAGGAAGCAACCATAGGGAGAAACATCACTTTCATTGATAAACTCTTAAACACCAGGACTTGTAAAATGAGGTGGAACGAGGAGAGTGCCATCATATTCACCAATGTCGACTTACATGTTAAGTGAACAGGACACAATCGCCCCTCTATGTGGAGGCAACGGTCAATGGAGTGCATGTAAGGCGCGCCCTATTGGACAGTGGATCAGGAGTGAATGTCATGTCTTTGCTACCTTCAAGGCAGTTGGCATTCCAAAGAAGCGAATAGTGAGACAATCAATAGTTGTGACGAGTTTCTCATCAGCAAGTGTGAGAACGATGGGTTATGTCAATGTGGAGTTGTAAATTAGACCAATAAGAACCACACACTGTTTCCATGTGATCAAGTATAATACACTCTACCACGTATTGTTAGGGAGGCCATGAATCCACAATCACGATTGTGTTCTATCAACCTTACATCAGTGCCTAAAATCGTGATGGCGTGGTAAGAACATCACGGTGGCGGCTACCAAATCATCATTCGATGAGATCGAGGTTCACTTGATAGAGGCGGAGCTCTTTGACAAACTTGCAACGGCAGATGCCACCGCGCCTAGAAGGATGATTTCCACCCCTTTTCTGAGGTGGGAGCTTGCGAAAGGAAAGGAATCACTTACATCAGGGACCGAGTTGGTAACCCGAGTGACTTTGCCAAACGGAAAGAGAGCGTACCGCTTATGATGGTACGCGGGGTCAGGTGTACAGCCTGATCCCTCTAGTGCTGAAATAGATGAGGATATAATGACGGAGGAGTCATTCGCTAAGACACAAGGACTTATGCAAGGGATCTACGTGATGAATTGTGAACCCCAAACGTACCTCTAGTAACCAACCCATCACCACCGCATGAGGGGTTGGAGAAAGTCCATATTGGGGAGGGGAGTACAAATAGGCCGGTGTTCCTAGCAAAGGACTTGGAGAGTAAACAACGAGATGACTTTATAAATCTTTTAGGTGAGTTTGAGGATGTTTTTGCGTGGTCATACTCTGAGATGCCGGGGTTGGATTCTACCTTAGTGATGCATAAGCTAGGGGTCTCCAAACAATGCACATCTGTCAAGCAACAACCTCACCATTTTTGCCCCGAGGTGGAACTCTAAATCAAGTCTGAAATTTCAAAGCTTATAGAGGCAGGATTTATCAAGCCTATCAAGCACCCCATATGGGTAGCGAACATTGTTCCGGTAAAAAAGAAAAATGGTCAAATCTATTGTTGTGTGGATTTTAGAGACTTGAACAAGGCATGCCCCAAATATGACTTCCCGCTGCCTAATGTAGACATATTGGTCGATGCTACAGCAGAACATGAAATGTTCTCTTTCATGGATGAGTTCAATGGATGCAATCAAATCAGGATGGCGATCAGAGATGATGAGAAAACTGCCTTCAGGGTACCCTTTGGAAACTTTTACAATATGGTAATGCCTATCAGACTGAAGAATGAGGGGGCTACTTACCAACGGGCCATGACAACAATATTACATGACATGATCCACGATTATGTTAAAGACTATGTGGATGATCTGGTAGTTAAGTCCAAGAGTGCAGATTCACATTTGAAGCACTTGAGGAGTGTCTTTGAACGGTGCAATGCGTACAAGCTTAAAATGAATCTGTTGAAGTGCGCTTTTAGTGTTTCATGGGAGAAGTTCTTAGGCTTTTGTGTGAACAAGCAGGGTATAGACGTTAATCAATCCACGGAGAAGGCTATTAGGGACATGAACCCACCATGATCTGTAAAGGAGTTAAGAGCATTCTTGGGGAAAGTATCCTACATTCGCCGATTCATACCCTTCCTAGCCGAGTCCATCAGTGATATACAACCGCTCTTGAAGGGAGATCACATCTTTTCATGGACACAAGAGCACCAACGGAAGTATGATGCCATAAAGGATGTGCTCCTCGCACCGGCCACCATGGTGCCACCGCGTAGTGACCTACCATTGTTGTTTTACATCACCTCAACCTCCAAGTCCATTGGAACGTTGTTGGAACAAGAAAGGAAGGGGGCGGAGCGCACAGTGTAGTATTTGAGTTGGGTCCTAAGAGATGCTGAGCTTAGATATACACATTGTGAAAAGCATTGTCTTGCTCTTGTATTTGCCACACAAAAATTTTGTAACTACATGTTGGGTAATCGAGTTCATTTAATGACTAAGTCCAATCCTATTTGTTTTCTCTTAACCATGCCTGCATTAAACGGGAGACTAAGCCGATGGACAATGTTGCTGAGTGAGTTTGACATTACGCCCCTCACCCCGAAGGCGCAAAGGAGTCAAGCGTTAGCTGATTTGCTGGCCCACTCTAGCGGTGGAGCAGGACTTGTCTTAGAAGATCCCTTGGGCAACATTTATTCAATGGAATACAAATTAACATTCCCATGTACAAACAATGAAGCGGAGTATGAAACTCTTATATTGGGACTTCAATATGCAAAGGATAAGGGTGCCACCACCATCAAGGTCAAAGGGGACTCCAACTTGATCGTCAACCGAGTTAGAGTAGATTTTACCTTGAAGGAACTTGCTCTAGCACAATACCGCTATGAGGTTCAAAAGCTTGTTGCCATATTTGATGTTGTTATTTTTGAACACGCCTCTAGATCTAACAATCGCCATGTTGATGCCCTGGCAACTCTGGCCACCAAACTCCCCCCACAACCCTATTCCAGTGGTTGAAGTCGTTATTAAAGCCACGAACTTCGTAGCTGAGGGCAACACTGAGCCACCATCTGGAGAAGCAAGATCAAAGCACAGTTATCTCAAGGGGAAGATGCTATGAACAAGGAGTTGAGGAACTTTGTTAATTTGAGTGGAGTTTACTTCTATAGGGGGCTGTTGGAATACTTTCACGATGCGTGAGTTTGGAGGAAGGCCACAACCACCTCATGTGTCTATATGAAGACTATTGTGCCTGGAAAGGGCCGCTCCTACACCGACGTCTCCCAAGGAAGGGTTTCTATTGGTCAAACATGACCGCGGAGGCCACGGCTATGCAAAAGAATTGTCTTAAGTGTCAATTGATCCCCGATCCCAAAGAAGTTCATCAAGTGGAAGTTATGGCAGATTGGCGACATCCTTACATCTCATATTTGAATTATGGTACTCTCACATCAAGCACAACAGATGCCTCCATTATTAAGAAGTGGAGTCTTCGTTTCTTTATGCTCAATGGAGAGTTATGCAGATTTAGTATGGATGGTTGTCCTCTCAAGTGTTTGGGTATTGGTGATCAACGAACTATCATGGAGTAAGTACACAAAGGGGCATGTGGCGAACACCAAGGAGGCAGGAGGCTATATGAGGAATTGCTCAGGATAAGGTACTATTTGCCCACCATGGAAGCTGATACATTAGACTATGCACGAAAATTTCACATTTTCCAGGTCCTCGGAAACGTTATACACGCCCCAACGGAGGTCCCTTGGCCATTTCATACATAGGCTCTAGACTTTATTGGACCCATCTCCCATGCATCAAAAGGTTATATTTGGATTCTTGTTGCTACAGATTGTTACACTAAATGGGCAGAGGCCATAGTTCTCAAGAAGGACATGTGGGTAGGTCTATAACATTTTCAAGGAGAACATCATATGTCAATTTGGGTTACCAAGATGAATCATCTCGGACAATGGGATGACATTCACATGCAAGGTGGTGGCTGAATTGTTCGAAGCATACGACATCCGACATGATAAGTCCACACCTTATTATTCCAAGGGGAATGGTCAAGACGAGGCAACTAACAAGACGTTATTGAGGATACTTAGTCGTATGGTCCATGACGCCCAGAACGCATGGCATGAATTACTTCCTTTAGCACTATGGGCATACCGAACAAAGAAACGGTCCCCGACGCAAGCAACCCCTTTGCTTTGGTCTATGGTTGTGAAGCAGTCATACTTGCAGAGGTAATGATACCATCAGCTGAGCTAGTATCTTCAGCAGGAGTCCAGTGCCCCACACGTTTTGATGATCTATAAGCTATAGATGAAAGGAGAGATAAGGCCAAGGAAAGCACCCAAGCCTACCAGGAGAGAATGATCAAAACCTACGAGTTAATGGTACGTCCATGGGTGTTCCACGAAGGTGACCTAGTATTGAAAGCGGCATATTATGCCATGCGGGGTATGCACGCTCAAAAGTTCACACCAAAATGGGAAGGCCCCTACAAGATAGTATCCTTAGCCGAAAGTGGATATTGTCGTTTAGTCGATCCCCAAACAAGACACCCATTACCATCACCTATCAACTTCAAGTTTATCAAGAAATACTATGCGTAGGCATTTTGTCAGTTACTTCTTTTTTGTACATGAAAATATTTTGTCGTTGCTTGAAACAATAGCAACTAAGGCAACTAGGCGTGATATAAGCCAGTTGGCCCGCACTTCTGTACTCAAACTAGGAATGAACGGAGGAACTTCGGAAAATTTTGACTCTAAAAATGTGCTACGAAATATCGCTACTTAATGAAGCTCCAACGCGTCTTCTTGAGAACACCCATGATAAACTTCATGTTTGGTGAGTTTTATAGGCTTTCACGCCTCTATTTGAGAACACCCATGATAACGTCATGCTTGGTGAGTTGCGTAGGTTCTCACGCCATTATTTGGAAACACCCGTGATAAACTTCATGCTTTGTGAGTTGCATAGGCTTTCACACCTCTTCTTGAGAACACCCATGATAAACTTCATGCTTGGTGAGTTGCATAGGATTTCACGCCTCTATTTGAGAACACTCATAATAACGCCATGCTTGGTGAGTTGCGTAGGCTCTCACGCATTTACTTGGAAACGCTCATGATAAACTTCATGCTTGGTGAGTTGGATAGGCTTCACTCCTACTTGAGAACATCCATGATAAATTTCATGCATGGTGAGTTGCATACGCTTTCACACCTCGATTTGAGAACACCCATGATAGGTGTCATGGTTGATGAGTCACATAAGCTTCCACGTTCCCGCTTAAAATACACATAAGATAGACATCGTGAATACTTGTAATACACAGCTCAAATCTGCGTATTTGATGTATCACCAAGACACGCGTGTCAGGCTCTAACGACCTCACACGATCTCACCAATGACACTTGCAATGTGTTACAATAGAAATATTACATTGCAACAAGTAAATAAATTACGCATACAAAAGAAGAGAAATAGCGAGCCAACGTTCCGCATGTGAAGATAAGAAAGAAGACGACATCTCATTCACGAATAAAAGTTTACAGTAGTATGAGTTATTATTACATCAAAAGTCATAAAGGTACTGGAAGAAATGCAACCAATCTAACTATGGTTCCCAAAAACATCACCTGCCACAAGCTCCTCAGAGTCAAGCCTAACGGCGGTGCTCCTTGCCTGGAGCTGACGATGCTCGTTAATCTCTGCATCTAAATCTGCTATCTTTGCTTGCGCCGTAAGCATTCGCTCTTGTTGACAGTGGCGCCTGTCTTCTAAATGCTCTATGTACACATCCATCGCTAATCGCCGGTGCAACCGTCGAAAGTTACAAATGGCGGCTCTCAACTTGTCCAACTTCATCTCCTTCCATATGTTCAACACATAAGATACCACCTCTAGGTGGGCATCCTTGTACTGAAGATGGGCCAAAATGAATAATGTCTCGCCAACCATAGTGATGCAAGATTGGTGAATATGCCAGGTAAAGCTTAGGAACTGAATTCTACAATCAGAATGAGTTTCAACGGCCTTATGAAGATACGGGATCAACGTTTCGTCCACTAAAACCTAGTCATACTTAACCATCCATCCAGAAAGCTCTAGCTTGAATTTGTGGGCACCATAGGCTTCATAACTCATGTTATCGCTCCCAGAACTGTCACCGTCTGACCTTTCCTTACTCTGGCTCTAAAGTGGGGATGCATCATGATTATCATCATCCAATGGAGGATTCTCATCAACAGACGCTCGATGGGGTTGAGATGCCACTACCCTAGTCTCGAGCTCCCCTCTCACGACTGCATCACCATCGTTTCTTACCATAGTAGTAGTAACTGTGTTGGAAGCTGCGGGAATCACATCCAAGGAGCGTCCTACTGCACCGTCACCTCCATCCCCGACTTGCGGGGAACACCCCATGTCGCCACAATCAGGCCGCCCTCATTTACAGCATCGGATACCTGCAGGGTGAAATGCAACATGTTGTCAATATGAAAACGTGCCCATAAAAATCAAACAAACACATGTTGGCAAGGCATTTACAAATAGGCTAGACTACGCAGTCAAACCATGCAATAAAATTGCTACCTCTGCCATCGCATGAGGATCTTCCACGATAGGAGACTCCTCCACCCCTTCCAGTTGCATGATATTAAGAGGGAAAGTCACAGAATCAACCACGCCATTTTTTGCCATGAAAATTGTAGGAAGCGCCCCTCGCTCGCTAGATGGAGACAAAGCCCGATCACTTAGTTCATCCACGACAGGGGATAATTGTGTTGACATCAGTGTTATGAAATCCTACATATGGAAACATCGGTTTCAACTTGGACCAAGGGGAAATGCACAAACGTGGCACGAACAAGCCAAGAAAAAGTTCACACAACTCGAGATAAGCCTCCACACTTTTTGAAACAGTTGGCACGTGCCCGTCAGTTCTTTCTGCCATAGGGTGATCCTCCTTGATTGGGCCACGACCATGCTCCTGTCAAGAGAAAGAAGGAAAATAACAACGTTATGAGATGATTAGCAAAAAAAAGAAAAAAAAAAGATAAGAATGAGAGGAAGATATGTATATACCAACGTCTCGCCTTCTTGGCTTGGACTAGCCTAGTCGAGGATGCGGCCTCCAACGTGGGTGTTGCTTTTTTTTCCATTGCCGTACTAATTGTGGGAGCTCGTCCTCGCCATCAACCTGCTTTGAACTCCCAAGAGGATGCTAAAACAAATACAAGTACCAATCAACTAGCTCATCGTAAAAAGTGCACAATGAATGGTTAATAAGAAAGTATAGGCTTTCATACAAACAAAGAAGGACATACCATCGAAGGTGATGACAGAGTGACCTCACTCGAAACTCCCACTAGCAGAATGTCTGAAGTGACCTCTTGACCCGTCTTAGAAGGCATCACCCCGAACTTAGGTTTGGGAATGAGGCCCAACCTGATGTCTCCCCTATAAACCATTGGGACATCTAACATCTTTGGAGGAGATGCTAAGCTTCTGGTCCATCTCAACTTCTGACTCAGCTAAAACACTTTGAGCTTTACTGTTCGACGAGGCATGCGAGCAGCACGGGGGACGACCAGCTTGCGAGGAGCAGCGTCCCCATAATCCCTATCACCCGTCCATAGCATCAACGCTTCCTTGCCCCGCACCCACTCCAAATTAGGACTAGTGGTACCTTGGTCATAACCAAACTGACGTGCAACCCGATTACATTGATAGCGCGTCAACGTGAAATGGTTCCCATCACTCTCATCCTCTAACTCCACCATCACTAGAAGAGTGGAAGGCGTCACGATCATCAACAAAAGCCTGTCGAGACTCGACCAACCAAGCATGGCCTCCCTACTAAGCGTAATATGCGGGCGTAAGCGGTGAAACCGTCCAGATAAGGGTGAGGTCGAAAGTAGTTGTATACGTCAATGTCTCGTGAAAAATTGATACAAGCGGGAGTCCTGACCCCACACCAAGACCATGCACGGGGCAATTGAGAAGGGTGCTCCCACTTCTTGTGATCAAACTTTTGAGGAGCGCAGTGAATGAATCTCTCCCATACAAACATTTGTAAAAATGCGTAGTCGACAAAGGTTGTAACCTCATACCGGCCCATGGACCTCTTTAGATCACTGTGGAAACGATCAAGCAAGTAGTACAGATTGCCTAAGAATAAGGGCCCAAGTGCAATCCTCTGCCCCGTCACCAACTTAGCTGCCATCGAAAGTACGCGCTTACTCACCATTTCATTCGGCGTACCTACGATAACATTTGAAAAGAGCAATGTTAGACCACACAAGCATTGAACAACAATGAACGCAAAAGAGTATGGTTGCACAAAATCATCACCGGACCCTCACCTGGAAAGATGTATCTTGAAAGCCACATAGATAAGAATGCGGCCAGTTCCACCTCCCTATTTTTATACACGACGTCGTCAATGGGTAAACGTATTGTAGATTTCTTCGGATTTGAATCATAATCTTTGAAGAAATGACCCATCCAACTAGAAAAATTGGCCCTTTTCTTGCGTCTACCACTAGAAGAAGGCCTGTAAGATTTCTTTGAACCATCCTCAAGAAGTTCAATCACCCTGTACATTTGAGGCCCCATAATGTTGAAGAGGGCGCGATAATCACCAAACATAGGAATATGCAAAAGTATGTGCGCATCCTCTAGTGTAGGGGTAAACTCCCCCCAAACAGCGATGAAAGTATATGAGTAGATGCACTAACGATGAATAAGTGTATGAACTAGAGTAGCGTCACGTTGGATCGACAATTTGGATGCCACCTCCAATGCTTCCAAAAGTTCGGCTCTCGTTAACAAGGCAACATACTCAGAGTCAGAAAGTATGTGTGCACACCAGTCCTCCTAGCCGACCCTAGGGTTGCAATGACTCCCCAAGACAATGGGGGGAATCGGAAAATCACCACGAGCGTTCGCAAGGAACGACACTTGCTCAAGCCTAAGGAACTCAACTTGCTCGCTCTCCCTCTCCATCAAGACTCTAGAATTTACCTCCCCTTCAATCGACTTGGACATGCCATTAATCAGACGATCAACAATAGACTTCATTAAAGACTGTGGTTTGGGAGGAACGAAAGGAGCTGGTTCAACTTTGCCCGCAGTAAGCTCAACCTTTGAAGAAGCCATGGATATGAATAAAAAACCTATAAAAACAAAATAGAAGAGCCTATGTTACAAGCAAGAAACATGGCTACATTCAAAATCACTAAGTCCATACGAAATCACTAAGAAGCATACTACAAATACCCTATGATGGAGGCACGCTCAATGGAGGCATGTCAGACGGAGGCAAAAAAAAATTAAAAGTCGGAAACATATTACAAACATCTTATAAATGATGCATGTTCATCATGAGACATCCTACTTACGAAAATTCTCAATATAACGACGAGTATTTCACTCACCTGAAGAGAGGAACAAAAGTAGAGAGCTAGGATTTGACCACTCCTACACCTCACCCATGTGACACCCTTGCATCTACACCCTTCAAGTAGACATAACCAACTACTTGAAGGGTTCAGGTAGTTAGATACAACTACTTGAACCCTTCAAGTAATTGCTTGTTTTGACTTCCAGAATAAAAATCACTATTTGAAGGGTTTAAGTAGTTAATTTTTTTGTCACTCAACACTCATACACCAGGTGACTACTTGAATGATTCAAATAGTTATTTATGTCTACTAAAACCCTTTAAGTAGTTATTTTTTCAGTTAGTAACCCAAACACGAGATGACTACTTGAAGGGTTCAAGTAGTTTTTTATAACTACTAGAAAGGTTCAAGTAGTTTCTTATGACTACTTGAACTTTTTTTGCGCCCAAAAAGTAAGAGAAAATGAATTTTGAATATTTGAAGGGTTCAAATAGCTTTTTATGACTACATGAACCCTTCAAGTAGTCAACGTTCCTTTTCACATATTTTTTGACACAAAAAAGACTCAAGTTGTTATAAAAAATTACCTGAACTCTCCATATAGTCATAAAAAACTATTTGAACATTTTAAGAAGTCACCTGTTGTATGGGTAATTGCTGACAAAAAAATAATTACTTGAACCCTTGAAATGGTCACTTGTGTATGTGTGTTGGCTGATAAAAAACAACTACTTGAAGAGTTCGAGTAGTCATAAAAAATTACATGAACCTTTCAAGTTTTAAAAGAAGTTTCATTGAAAAAGAAAGAATAAAAAGAGATTATTAAATTAATTAGATATGTGAATTGAAAAAGAAAAATAAATGATGAAGAAAGACAAACATTACAACTGGTGATATGAAGTTGGTGGGACATGGGTATAAAATTCCTTATTTTCAATAAGAGGTATAAATTTCTTTTGCCAAATTTAAAAGGGTATATTTATCTAAATAACCCTTTGAATTTGGGTTAAGAAAAATATACAACTTTTAAAAAACTCAGAATATTATACCCGTGACCCACCACCTTCAGATCACCACTTACAATCTTTCTCTTTCCTCATCATTTCTCTTCACTTCCTAATGCAAATATTAAATCAACACAAATACTAACTTCACCAATTTAGCTCTCTGATTTCATCTTCAAAGAAGGTCATCCTCCTCCAGATCATCATTCTTCTTCTTATTTTTCTTATTTTTCTTATTATTATTATTATTCTTCTTATTATTATTCTTCTTCTTCTTAGACTTATTCGAAACACTATGACCTATTCTTCTTCAGCGAGAGCCGACCCATTATTATTATTATTCAATGAGAGCTACTTTATTTTTTTATGCACAAGTATTCATAATAAACTACTTAAACCCTTTAAGTAGTGATTTTGATTTTGGAAGTAAAAAAACATATTAGTTGAAGGGTTCAAGTAGTTGTATCCGAATACTTAACCATTCAAATAATTATTTTGATTCTGGAAGTAAAAAGACTAGTTGAACCTTTCAAGTAGTGATTTTGATTCTGAAAGTAAAAATAAGTAAGTACTTGAAGGGTTCGAGTAGTCAGATAAAACTACTTCAACCCTTCAAATAATTTCTTTTTTTCACAATCAAAATCACTACTTGAAGGATTCAAGTACTCCGATACAATTACGTGAACCCTACAAGATTTTTTTTACTTCCAAAATCAAAATCACTACTTGAAGGGTTCAAGTAGTCAAATACAACTACTTGAGCCCTTCAAGTAATTTTTTTTACTTCTAAAATCAAACTACTACTAGAAGAGTTCAAGTAGTCAGATACAACTACTTGAACCCTTCAAGTAATTGTCTTTTTACTTTCAGAATCAAAACCACTACTTGAAGAGTTCAAGTAGTCAAATACAACTAGTTGAACCTTTTAAGTAATTATTTTTTACTTTCAGAATTAAAACTACTACTTGAAGGGTTCAAGTAGTCAAATACAACTAGTTGAACCTTTTGAGTAATATTTTTTTACTTCCAGAATCAAAATAACTATTTGAAGGGTTAAAGTAATCAGATTTAATTACTCGAACCCTTGAAGTAATTTTTTATACTTATAGAATCAAAATCACTAATTGAATTATTCAAGTAGTCAGATACAAGTACTTGAACTATTTAAGTAAAAAAAATTTCTTCCAGAATCAAAATCACTACTTGTAGGGTTCAAGTAGTCAGATACAACTACTTAAACCCTTCAAGTAATTTTTTTTTTACTTTGAGAATCAAAACCACTACTTAACGAATTTAACTACTTGAACCCTTCAAGTAATATTTTTTTTTTACTTTGAGAATCAAAACCACTACTTAACGAATTTAAGTAGTCAGATACAACTACTTGAACCATTCAAGTAATTACTTGTTTTGGCTTTCAGAATAAAAATCACTACTTGAAGGGTTCAAGTAGTCAAATACAACTACTTGAATCCTTCAAGTAATATTTTTTTTACTTTCAGAATCAAATCACTACTTGAAGGGTTCAAGTAGTTTGTTATTAATTCTTGTGCATAAAAAAATAAGAGAAGAATGGGTGCTAGAGTAGCTCACATTGAAGAAGAAGAATAATAATAGGAAGAAGAATGAGTCGGGTCTCGCTGAAGAAGAATGGGTCACAGTGTCTCGAAGAAGTCGAAGAAGGTAGAGGAGGATGATGATGATGATGATGATGATGATGAGGAGGAGGAGGAGGAGGAGGAGGAGGAGGAGAAGAAGGAGATGGAGAAGAAGAAGGGGGTGGAGAAGAAGAAGGATGTGGAGAAGAAGAAGGAGAAGAAGGAGGAGGAGGAGGAGAAGTAGAAGAAGAAGGAGGTGGAGAAGAAGTAGAAGAAGAAGGAGGTGGAGAAGAAGGAGGAGGTGGAGGATGTGGATGAGGATGACCTTCGTTGAAGATGAAAGAAGAGAGCTAAAATTGTGAAGTTGGTATTTGTGTTGATTTAATTTTGCAGTGGGAAAGGAAGAGAAATGATGAGGAAAGAGAAAGATTCTAAGTGGTAATGTGAAGTTGGTGGATCAGGAGTATAATATTCTGAGTTTTTCAAAAGGAGTATATTTTTTCTAATCCAAATTCATAATGGTATAGTTTTCCAAATAATCTAATAACAATCTCTCATATCTCCTCAAAAATCGCCGACGATTGGCTTCGTCTTCCGGCTAGCAGTCCCCCCCAAAAGTCTCAACCCCTATGGAATTCACAGCCTCGGATGTACAAAGCTTGGCTGTCATGGAAGAAGAGCTCACGATCATGGATGAAGAGCTTCACGATCATAGACAATGAGCTTTTTGCTACAATGGATGATGAGTTTCATGGCCCGAACAGTAAGGGGATGGACATTCATCTGCCATGGACGCTAAGCTTGCGTGGAATATCAATATTTGTGAGAAAAAAATGTTTGAATGTATATTTTATATGTGTGTGTCTTTGATGGTAAGTGCATTTGTATGTATACGAAAGCACTTTTAGGTATGTATGTGTATATATGTGTATCTATATGCATGTAAATATATGTAAATAAATACTGTAAACATATGTCTATATAATATATACATTAAAAAGTGCGATATATCTATGGGCTTTATACACATCTAGCAACTATTTTAAAACTTAATATAAAATTAGACAGCTAGTTTTATAATCATAAAAAATGGGCTCATTTAAAGAAATAGTTAATTTTTAAAAAATAAGAAAGAGACTGGTTCTTTCTACCTGTCAAATTTGTTTTTTTATAAAACTGAAAAAAATTTATGTACAAGTGTACTATAGTATATAAAAATATGTCATGGTATATATATATACTGATGACATAATAAATACACTGACATAACACATTAAATAAAAACATGACAAGTAAATGATGACGTATTCATTAAATGATGATGTGAAATGAGTGAGAATCATGTCATTTTTTTAATTCACCTATTCTTTTTAACTTTTTTTCATTCCAACCTACCTTTTTTACGTTTTTATACTTTCTCTTTCTTTCTCATCCCTCATCTATCTCCAACTCCATTGAAAGCTTCACAGAGCTTTGTTGCTTCACGAACTCTCGACATTTGGTAAAGAATCGCAGATCGTCTGAAGGCTTCACGAACTCATCTCTCTCGGAATTCTCCTCAAAGCAAGCAGGTTCTTTCTCTTACTCAGATCGATCTTTTTGGTATTCTGTTCCAGGTAAAATTTGTCATTTTTGTTGTTCATTTCTCCTCAAAGCAGGTTTGAATCGATCTTTTCGTTTACTAAACAGAATAGACCAGTTCAAATAATTCCATATTTTCTGTAAAATTGGTTCGAATCAATCGGGTCAAGGCTAAATCGTATCGAAATTCTAACTGAATCGTGTTTAATCGATTGGGTCAAGGCTGAAACCCATCAAATTTCATAAAAATGTCTTTAAATTCTTTTTACTCTGCCACCTCAAGGCTGATTCGTCTTTAAATTCCTTTCTTGGTTGACCGAAGAACCCCAAGATAACCTGCATAAAAAATGAAATAAACTGAAGAGACGAAGCTCACCTGCAACAGGAAGAGAGAAGCTTTCTTCATTTCACAGAAATGGAGTCCGGACGAGAGAGATGAGGGGAGGGAGAAATTGGTGAAGAGAAGTAAAAGTAAAGGTAAATATATCTTTTAATATTGTTTTAAAAGTAAAAGTAAAAAAAGATATATTTTTAATAAAGATCGATAATAAGGGAGTTGGAAAATGTATCATTGTACCACGTCATCAATTAATATTCTGTATCATCGTTTAACTATCATGTCAATATTTAAAATGTAATGTCAGTGTGTTTGTTAATGTAGGGTGATAAAATGATTATATTGAGACGTCAAGTAAATTAAGATGACTAAATTGAAACTTTATAATCTAGGATGGACAAATTGAAACAAGATATAAACTACAATGGTCAAATTGATAATTTTCTCTAATATATAACATAACATGTATATCACACACACACATATATATATATAATGAGATAGAGAGAACGGTTAAGATATTGAGAAAGATAGAATGATAATTATAGGGCATATTAGTAACTAATTTAATAGAAAAGTTATTAAATTTAAATCAAATTGCTAGATTAAGTTTTTTTAAAAAGTGTTATATTTGATGTTTTTCAAAATATGTAACAAAATTGTATTTAGAATTGAAAATTTGTATAGATATATCAATTCTATATACTACACACATGTGTGTGATGCATACTATACGTATATGTGTAGTACATATATTAAAAACCTAAGAATTTTGAACGCTCGACCTGGCCTGGTCGGTTCACGGGCCGGGCTGGGCTTTTTCAGGCGGTTGTGGGTCGGTTTCGGTCTAGCCCACCGAGAATTTAGGGTGACCCGAAGATGAACCGTTGAATCATCCCCTGGTGGGCCGGGCCAGGTCGATTCACGGGCCGGCTAATGGGAGGGCCTGATTAAATAACTAGCCCGGTCCGTTTCCCCAGCCTTTAATGTGATTTAATTCTAAAAAATATAGATGGAGAGAATTGAACATTGGTGGGAAATAGATGAAGTATAAAGATTACCACTAAATTATATGAAAGTCATGTTGTTTTTCTTTTAATTATTTTTATTTTTTACTTTAGAATCTCAATAGAAAAATTTGTCATACTGAGTAAAATAATTATTTTATTCATTTAATTATATAGTTGCATCACTATAAATTAAGTAATCTCAATAAAGTATTCATTTAAACAAAAAGTTATAATAAAGTATCATAAATTTATTATTTATTATTTATTTAATTTGAGAGTTGTATCACTATAAATTAGGTACATTACAACTAGGTTGTCACCTACCAATTTATCAATCACTTGCAACAATCTTAAAAATTAACATCTAAATCTTGAATGATGTCGTCTAGTCGTTGTTGTCTTTTTTTGATGGCATCACTTCAATCCTTAAACACAGATGATGGCATCAACAATATCAGGAGCTAATCTACTTTTTTTCTTCAATTACACGTCCACCTGCAATAAAAGCAGACTCTGATGTTACTGTAGAGACCGGAGGGGTTAGTAGATCACGCGCCATAATAGAAAGAATTAGATAACTCATTGAATTTTCTTTTCACCATTGTAAAATATCTAACTCATCATTTTCTTTAATTCCATATTCCGTTTCAAAAAATTTATAAAATTCTGATTTTGAGGAGTAGAAATAATATTCTTCATTTTAAATTTCATTCTTTGTTGAATTAAATAGTTACATCACTATTATTTGACATTTTCTTAAACATTTGTGTCGTTTTTTATGATTAACTTGAAAACTTGTCTTATTTACAAACTTTAATTTTATATTTAATACAAATTCACAAGGTTCTATAGAAATTAAGTCACCACCTCAGTAGTTAGTAGTCACTAACTCAATGGTTAGTAGTCACTATATCTTAATCCATCTTGTTAATTTTTTAACACATCTTCTTAATGTTATTGATAGAAAGAATTAAGAAAATGATAGAAAAAGTAAAATTTTCATTTCAAATTATAAAAATGAACGGATTTTTTTTTATAAAAATGATTGAAAATGACTAAAGTATATAAGTTATTTGTGAAAGTTACACAAATGTAAATTATTTACATTTAATGCATAAATAAAGATACCAAAGCTGCTCTATATTTGACACGAGTTTGTTGTCATTAATGCATAAATAAAGTATCAATTAGTAGTTGTTGAATTCATTCCATGGTTCCACATGAGAAACCATTAGGAAGAGAACTTACATGTCCAATTTGTAAATGAATTATGATTATTTGCTGAGGCAATTGACATTTTTGGGTCGTCCATCCTAATCTGCATGGCTTAGATCTCACATGTTGAACTACAAAATATATTATATTTTTTATTTTTTTAAGATTCGATATGTGTGGTCCAGGTCTCCATTAACGATTCAAATTGAATTTTCACTTTGTTGTTGCTGCAACGACATAGAATATGCATTGTAAAGTACATTTATCAGTTGTTTTTCCTGTCTTTAACTTGTTTCACTGAATATATCTCATACAAAAAAAATCATGTGTTCACCTCTAAAATTCTATATATTACTCAATTTACATCCATATAGATCGGATTTTTTCAATTTCGTCAATGTGCCAGTAAATCATTAATATTTACCTCGTTTATCAACATCTTTTAACATTTTCCCTATCTAATGACATGCACCTGGTCCTACTTGTGCAGGACAATATCAAATTAAGAATAAGAAACGACTAATTTTTTTTCTCTTTTGCAAAAATATTTAGTAAATGTTGACGAGTGATAAGGACAACAATGAGAGGTTTTAATTGCTTAGAAATTTGTAAGTCTATAGAACAAATTGACAAAAGTAAAACTTCATGGATCGAATTAATAGCGAGCATAAACTTTTGACGTTTGAAATGTATTTTACCATAACCTTTTTTTCTTATTTAAAATTACTAGGCGCGTGTCGCAATGTGCATGCGATACAGAGCGTTGATTAAAAAAAATTTTGAAAAAAAAAATCAGAATCGCTAGCAATTATTTTAGGGCGTGGTTGATCACCTAATTTAAAAATATATATATTTTGATATGCGAAAACTAAAAATTGGTTCGTGAATTATTTGTGTGTGGGGAATGTATTAACACCCCAGATCACCCGTTATTAAAATTGTTACAAAATTCAATCAAATGATATTCAAATTATATTAAAATATATATATAAATAAAAGTGAAAGAAAATTATTTTTGTAATGTCTCATTAGGTATGCATTGTGTCATAAAAATGAAACAAGGTAAGTGACATTTAATGAGTGGTACAAAGATCATTGAAAAATAATTTTTTATTTTTTATTTGTTGAAATCAAAATATTATTGGAGTTATTCTCGATATCTCATAAAATAACTCCTCACCTCAGTTGTTCGAGAAGTTTGGTATCCCCAAAATCTCAAAGTCTGTCATCGGGATTTTAGTAAAAAAAATTTATCAAGGTAATATGATTTAAATTTACATGTTATTTTGTAACCAAAGCATATACATGTTAGTGTAAGTGAATATGACATAAATCACATACATATATGCATGTTATTATAAATGAATGAGATATGAAATAACATGCATATACATGTTGATTTTAGTGAATGAGACATGAATCACATTATAAATATGACAATATAATAATGATGCATATGAAATAAGTAGAACAACAACTTTAAAGAAAAAATGGTAAAAAGAAAAGTTAGAAATGATAAAAATATGTGACAAATTTGATGAGAATGTGTAAAGTAAAAAAATATGGAGAATGTGAAAAAGAAAAGAGTGAAATAAAATGACATCAACATATGCTAAGACAAAAAATAAAATGAAATTAAAAGAAGAAAAAAAGTGAAAAAAATGGGGGCGGAGAGCAACCTCTTTCCTTCTCAATTACCTTTTTAAAAATTTTTATTTCTTATGTTTTTATATTGTAATATAATTATGGAATTATAAATGATTCCATATTGAATTCTTTATGTATAAATAAATTTAACTACGTAAATGTAAAATTTCATATAAAATAATATATATATATATATATANAGTCTACTAATTACCATTTCTTTCTTCTTCAATAATTGCTATCCAAATATCAAAAAATATACGGACCGTAATTAATTAAACGGAACGTCATGTAAAAAATGATGAATAAAATTCCAAAATAAAATTTTAGAATTTTTTGGGATATAAAAATATCAATTTTCTATTTTGGATTACTTAGTTCACTAATTATCACTATATCCTTTCTTCCTTCATTGCTAATCAAATAACAAATGAATGATCATGGATGGTAACTTGTTCAAATAAGTGTCACAAAAATGATGAATAAAATTTTAAAATAAAAAATATTTTTTTTGGGATATAAATATATTCTTTTAATTTTGGACTACTTAGTTTACTAATTACACTTATTTCATTTCTTCCATCATTGCTAATCGAATAGTAAATGAATGATCATGGATTGTAACTAGTTCAAATAAGTGTCACTAAAATAGCAACAAGATTTAAAAAAATGAAAAGACTTGTGAGAATATTAAAACAATTCAAAGCTTAAATATTTATAGTCTTTACATAGATGTTTAACTCTTTATTTTATGTATTTTTATATATGAGAAATTATCATAGAGGGTTTTGCAATAAATGTACACTTTCAACCCATTAAAATGTTGATTCACATTGAGTTAATTTGCACCCATCAAAGGCTTTATCCCCATCATTATTGATTGAGTTGATGACAAAGATATCTCATTATCAAATTTATACGAAAATCAACAATACATAAACATAAAACTCAAGATTAAGAGTAAAAGATGAAGAAGAAGGAACAAACACTTATATATGATAAAAGAGTATACATTACATGAGTATGAAGGAGAAATGATGAAAAATAATGAACAAAATATATTGTTAGCTAATGTGCAAGAAATTTAAACTATCTTAATAAAAATAATGAGAGGTGATAAATAGATGAATAAACATGTAAACTCTATTTCTCTCTATCTTGTAAAATCTCTCATATTTTCCACACACACTCTCTCTAAAAAATATAATCTCATTCTCTCTCAAGACCTCTCTTTCTCTCACTCAAAATACCTTCCTCTCAAGTGAAGACATTCTCTCTATTTATAGGTAAATTTAGACTTCACTTTTTATTTTTAGTCATTTTGCTCTTTTTTATTTTTTATTTTTTTAGTCCTTGAACCATTTTTCTTATTTTTAGTCATTGGGTTATTTTTTCAAATCATACACACAGTCTTAAGCTATTAAGTGTGTATTTTTAAAAGTAGTAGACCGGATAAAATATGGTATCTACACTTACCCCTTTTTTTTCACACTTCTAAACTTAGAAGTTATACAAAGGTGTTGATAAGTATTTTGATCATTTTTTAAAAAAATCTTCATAGATAAGGGGAATAGAAATCTCGACTGAATCAGCTCTTTGAAATGAGAGAATTGTGAAATGGACCTAAATAGATACAGACTTTGACCTTGACACAGTGCGAGTTCGATTTAGGCGAGACATTTGAAAAGAAAACGGACCTGGATAGACACGGGCTTCGACCACGACTCAATTCAAGTTCGATTTAACCGAGACATTTGAAAAGAAAATGGACCTGGATAGACACAAGTTTCGACCTCGACTCAATTCGGGTTCGATTTAACCGAAGATAAATTTGAAAGGAAAATGGACCTAGATAGACACAGGCTTTGACCTCGACTCAATGACGGTTAGATTTAACCAGAACATTGGAAAACAAAATGCACCTGGATAGCCACAATCTTGGACCTCGACTCAACCGGAGTTCGATTTGATCGAAGATATTTGAAAGAAAAATGGATTTGGATAGACACATGTTTCAACCTTAAATCAATGGGTTCAATTTAACCGAGACATTTGAAAAGAAAACGAACCTAGATAGACACAGGCTCCGACCTCCACTTAGTTTGGGTTCGATTTAATCAGAGATATTTGAAAATAATGGACCTGAATAGATACAGGCTTCAACCTCAAATTAGTTCGGGTTCGATTTAACCAGTGATATTTGAAAATAAACGGATCTGGATAGACACATGCTTCGATCTCGACTCAGTTTGGGTTCAATTTAACCACATATATTTGAAAGAAAATGGACCTGGATAGACAAAGGCTTCGATCTCGACTCAGTTCAGCTTCGATTTAACCAGAGTCATTTGAAAGAAAATGGACCTAGATAAACCCAGGCTTCGACCTCAACTCAATTCAGGCTCAATTTAATTAGAGATATTTGAAAAGAAATGGACCTGGATAGACACCAGCTTCAACCTCGACTCATTTCGGGTTTGATTTAACCAAAGATATTTAAAAGAAAATGGACCTGGATAGACATAGGTTGAGACCTCGACTCAATTCGGTTTCGATTTAACCAAAGAAAATGAAATGATATTTGACCTGATTTATACAATCTTCATATGGTAGCCGAGTTGGACCAATGCATGTTTTAAATGTTGAAAAGTCATGTGTGAATTTTGAAAGAATATCCTAAAATGATTCATGCACTTGAATTGTATCAAAACAAGCAATGCGATGCATGTCTGTGCATTGTAATTCTTGAATATAATGCAAAGTCATGATTTTAAATGCATGCATGCTATGCATGATTGTGAAAATTAAATAGAAAACTATTTGATGATTTTTGAAAGTTGACTAATGTGGGCATATCCACCACCCTTCAAAAAATAACCGTTTGGCCTAGGATCATGGACTTGCAATGAGGTATCGAGCATACTTTTCAAGAAAATGATGCATCTTTATTTTGTGCCTTAGTATTCATCCTCATGTCGATGATGAAGACAAATGAGTAATTTCTCCATATTTCACTTCTTTTCTGCTTTTCTAATTATGTAAACCTCTAATTGCATTTAGCTTTCGCCGTGCACATACTGACTTTTCTTATGGTGATTTTTCAAATTTCACCTCACACTCATATTGACCTTCTCAATTTATTACATTTCCTTCTTTTAAAAAAATCAATTAGTTTTCACCTAACCAAGCTTATGCTTAGAAGTTATTTTAAGAGTAATTAATGATATTGTTATTTGCCTAGGAATCAAGTAGAATAAGAAATAATGAAAATAATGAGAAGATGAAGTACATGTGTTTGCCAACTAAAAAAAGACTTTTCATTGATGATGAAAAATGTTTACAAACAAAGATTTGAAAAAATTATGGAATAAGAATTTTTTTCAGTATTCAAGACAACTCTTTGTGAAAATATTTGTTTTTTCCCAACTTCACTTTTCCCATACTTAGATTGGTCAAACGAAGTACTTCATGACTGCATAAGAATTAACTGCATGCTTGAAATCGTCTACATCATTTTTTGTCAGAATAAGAGCTCCTCCCAAGAAGGCCTTCTTGACTACGAAAGGTCCTTCATAATTTGGAGTTCATTTTCCATGGTAATTTTTTTATGAGAGTATCTTTTTTAATACCAAATCTCCTTCTCGGAAACATCGGGGATGTAACTTTTTGTCATATGCTTGCATCATTTTTCTTTGATATAATTGCCCTCTACATAATGGAGTCAATTTTTTTGCTCGATGGAATTCAATTGCTCATATGGTGTTTGTACCCACTCTTATTCTTCTAATTTTCCTCTATTAAGACTCTGAGGGAGGAAATTTTGACCTCGATTGAAAGGACCGCTTCCATGCCGTATACTAAATAGAATGGCGTTGCCCCAGTTGATGATTCGGACTGATGTGCGGTATCGATATAGTGCGAAAGTAAGCATCTCATGCCAATCCTTATAAACCTATGTCATCTTCTTTATGATATTTTTTATGTTCTTATTGGCTACTTTCACCGCTCTGTTCATTTTCATATGATAATAAAATGAATTATGATGCTTAATTTTGAACTGCTCACATAATTCTTTCATCATCTTGTTGTTTAAATTCGTCATGTTATCTGTGTTGATCTTTTCATGTAGACCATACAGACAAATTATCTCCTTTTTAGTGAACTTAACAACCGCACTCCTGGTTATGCTCGAATAAGAACTCGCCTCTACCCATTTGGCAAAGTAATCTATAAATACCAAAATGAAACGATGCTCGTTAGAGGCATTTGGTGTGATAGGACCAACGACGTCCATACCCCATATAGAGAACGGCCAAGGTGTAACCTATTGGGGCTAATGTCCTCAAAGCATGTGAATTGACATTTTAATATAATATTTAATGGAAATACATTTTTTTTATAATTGTTCTTTTAAATTATTGTTGAATAATTTATATAAAATAATGAGACTATGATCTTGTATTAGTACGAAAGGATTAAGATCATAGATTATGAATAAAAATAGTCAATAACATATTAAAGTATGAAATCTTCAATGAATGGTTGCTACTACGGTTCACTAAGTATTATGAATGCGTGTGATCTAGATCTAGATAATTGATGTGGCTAGACATCTCAGTGAAATTACTTTATATAATAAGATTATATACGACATTACCGATGTGAATTAATATCTTTATTAACTTACCGTTTATCATAAAGGCTTCATACACATCAATTTGATGATCATATGTAGATCAGTCTGAATCATGAGTAGTCATGAACTCCTATACATGTCTACTAGATCTTTTGATTCACTCGCTAAGATTTGTTTATAAAATATGCTAATGACTTTGTTTTGGAAATTCAGTGATATGGATGGCTGTGAACATGATTTTAAAAGATTTGGAATCCAAGCTTTTTAATGGATCATATATTGGTTCCCTTAAGTGTTAATTCTGAAATTGAATGGTTATTGATATCAAATTCATAATACGATTATAAATTAGTCATGCACTAGTGAAATAATAGTACTTAAGGATCAAGAGATAAGGGTAAAATGATAATTTTGAATAGTTTTAATTTACGAACAAATAATTAGAGGATGAAACTATAGACGAGACGGGATTACACTGTAAATACATTCTATAATCCTTAAGAGTGTGATTCCATGTTTATAGTGGAGCAATAGTGGAATTAATAAATAATATTATTTAATTAAAGAATTTAATTAATAATATGATTTATTGGAGCTTAGGATTATAGGTCCATGATCCCCAAGTCACCTCTGTACTACGCAGTCTCGGATGTGAATGTTTAGGATATGAGAAAATGACCGACTTGCAAAAGGATTTTTTTATTCTGGGGCAAGTACATAATTATGAGATAATTATGTGTGATTAATTAGTTAAGAATTAATTAATTAAATTATTTATATTAATTTTCAAAAATTATATATAAATAATTATATTGATTAATTTTTAATTATCGATAAGTGGGACAATATATCTAATTTGTGAAATTAGATCATGTTAAATTATTATTAGATAATAATTCAAAATTTGAATCAACCATGTCATTTATGAACTAATAGATAAGCTAGTTGAACAAATAATCAGATAAATTAATTTTGAATTAACTGATATCTAGATACTTATCTGATTAAAATAAATATTTAATTCACAGTAATTGTCACATGTCAATCACTGATTGAGAATCAGAGATTGACATGAACTATTGTAGTGCCCCGTGACACTGCAGTAATGGACGTGCAATACTGTAGTGCCACACAGCACTACAGTAGTGCCGTGTGACACTATGATGGCTCACGGCAACTGTAGTGCAGTGCGCCGCTGCAATTGTATACAAATTACAGTGTGTCTCACTGCAATGGTAATTTTAAAATTAAATATTATTTTCAGTTTATCCTTAAAAATATGATAAGCCTAGAACATATATATATATATATATATTATTTTAATGGCTTCAGAGTTGGTTGAGTGTTCAAAACACAGTTGTTATCAGGGTGAACTTTCTATGTGATTAAAAGTTAATAAAAAACTTTGAAAGAATAATCATTGTATTCTCTCGAAGGATTGTCTCACTGAAATAATCTTTCTCAGTAAAATCTCTAGATCTCATGTGTTGAGTATATCTAGAGACAGAAAATGTGTCTTTGAATTATTCTACGTGCCTGTAACGGATTTTTTCGATATGAAATATCATCTACGTGAGAAGGATAAAGATATTAATTTAAAGAGAGACTGAGAGAATAATGATGCCATGATTTACGTGAAAAACCTTTAAGAGAAGAAAAATCACGAGAGGGCTATTGATATTCATTAGTGTAGAGTGTAAAAGGTTTTATATAGTTGATGATAAGAGAAGAGGGAAAAGGCAATGCCCTTAGATGCTTGGGTTGCCTCTCTTTTTTTCTCTAGTACATTGGCCTTTATATAAGCTTCCAAAAATTCATAAATTGATTATAATAATATAAAAGGAGGCACTCATTATGCCTAGGGGTTACACTCATTCGAGGGGATCATTCTACTTGGTATGGACCCCATTTTTCTTTCTCATTTCTCATCTGTCTCGCTCAGCCATCAATTAGTTACAACCACTTGATGATTTCTTGTCGTTTGAAGGTAATCAGTCACAGCCAGTTGATGATTTCTTATGGTTTCAAGGCAATCAATCACAACCACTTGGTGGCCTGCCAATTCGTACCGTCTAAGTCATTCAATTCACCCAATTAATCACATCCTTTTGACTGTCATTTCTGGATCTCTTTCGTCCATTCTCGCTCTTCTTCTTATCCTTCTTTTCATTTTTGCACAGTTCAACGAGTACCTTTCCCGTTCTGGAGGCATGGGTCCTGTCAGTCTTTTTCCTGTTTGACCAGTCTGCTTTTCCCATTCTGTTGAGGTTTCCCCTCCGCGTTTTTTGCTTACTTCATGACCTGTTTGTGCCACTTCTGTTTTCCCATCTAGCCCCCAATCTTGTCATGATCATGATCCATGCGTCTTCTTAGGATTCGTTCTTTCTGTACACGTGTCTTGGGTGGTTTTTCCCTGTTCATTTGCCTCTCATTATACTCAATAAAGTTTCATTTATTGATGTGTAATGATGAGGAGTTTTGATTTGCATGCGCTTTTACGAAGATCATCTTGCATTTTCTCGAGAGCCTGCACTTCTTTAGAAATAACAAATAAATATATTAAATTAAGAGAGATGCGTGTTTTTCTTGTGAGGGTGCTTCATTTCCTTTTCCTGCTGAGATCTTTCCTGTAAAAAGACTTTTCGTTTATCCATCTTTTGCTTCTTCAGTTTCCTTTTTCTGCTCTCGCTTTTTTTTAAACGTTGAAGTCGAGGCTTTCATTTACTTGGCATTCCTTTACTTGACCTTTCTTTACTGGCCATTCTTTACTCGACTCTCCTTTCTTTAACTAGGTCTTTTTGTAATTTTCCATATTTGAAATGAAATGACCTTTTTGCAGCATGTTCTGCCTTTTTCCTTTTATTCTCAATTGACAGTAACTTTTCCTGTCATTCCCAACTACGGGAATAAATTTCCCTAACAAAAAAAATCTTGAAAGATAATTCCCTTTTCTCGAACACTTAACGAAAGTTTCTTTTTCTCGAAGTTTTCCTTTTCCCCGTTTTGGTCGTTTCCATTTTACGTCCGTTGAATTGTTTTCAAAAAATATTTCATATTTGCTTTCTTCAATTGTGTCCGTTATGAATTATTTAAGATCATCTGATCTGTTTAGGCAAGGATCTTTCTTTTTTGAAGTTTTTGATTTTCTTCTGAGAACAATGTTCGTAGACACTCCAAGGATTTAGGCTCCTTCTGTGGAACCATGGCCCCGTTTGATTTTCTTCTAAGAACAATGTTCGTAGACACTCCCAAGGACTTAGGCTCTTTCAATAGAACCATGGCCCCATTTTGATTTTCTTCTGAGAAAAGTGTCCGTAGACACTCCCAAGGACTTAGGCTCTTTCAGTAGAACCATGGCCTCATTTTGATTTCCTTCTGAGAACAGTGTCCGTAGACACTCCCAAGAAAGCTCATTCAGTAGAACCATGGCCCCATTTTGATTTTCCTCTGAGAACAGTATCCGTAAACACTCCTAAGGACTTAGGCTCCTTCGGTAGAACCATGACCCCATTTTGATTTCCTTCTAAGAACGGTGCCTGTAGACATTCCCAAGGACTTAGGCTCTTTCAGTCGAATCATGACCTCGTTTTGATTTACTACGGGCTCATTGATAGAGTTTCCCCCATGTCTTTTGTTATGGGCTCATTGATAGAGTTTCCTCCGTTTCTTTTGTCATGAGCTCATTGATAAAGTTTCCCCGTTTGCTTTTCTTTTCTTTTTCTCGTACACAAATATTGCGACAAGGATATTGAACAACATCATATATAATATCTCAATGGAATAAGTAGGGAACGAGTATACCGTAGCTTTTGATTAAAAACTCCAAATTAAATTCCGTAAAAATATCCAATAAGTAGACTTTTGTATCTTTTTTATGATATAAGATTCGATGTATAGTTGGCTTCCAATAAATACAGTTTAATTTCCGAATTTGATCATTCCGTATAATTTACTTTTCTGAGCAGCTTCAATGAATATTGTCATAACTTTTTCTCAAGAGCTCTAAATTAAGTTCTGCAAAATTCTTTAAGACATAGACATTCATATCTTTCTAAAAATATATAATTCATCATATAATACTATTTAGATCGATACAGTTTAAAATTTAAATCTGAAAAGCGTGGATAGTTTTACTTTCCTGAACAGTACCAACGAAAACTATCATAATGTTTGTTCGAGAGCTCCGAATTGATTTTTGTAAAATTCTACAAAAAGTAGACTTCTGTATGTTTCTGATGATATAAGGTTTGTCATGTAATTTTCTTCCGTCCTTTCTCCTTTCTATTTTCGTTTACGTTCCCGTTTTCATTTTCCGTTCACGTTTTCTTACTCATAGCCATTTTCTTTTCCGTTTTCCGCTCCCGTTTCCGTACTCATAGCCATTTCCGTTTCCATTACCATTCCTGTAGTGGATGATGTACCCATTTTATGTACTCATAGCCTTTCCTATTGTCATGATTTTTTCCATTCCCTTTTTCAAGACATTTCATTTCCCGCTGTTAGAGCATTTCTTTCCCGTTCTCGAGACATTTCCTTTCTCGATACATTTCCTTTCCCACCGTCATGGCTTTTTTTGCATTCTCAATATTTTCCCATTCTCGAGACATTTTCTTTTCTACCGTCAAGGCATTTCTTTCTCGTTCTCAATACTTTCCCGTTCTCGAGACATTTCCTTTCACGACGTCAGGGCATTTCTTTCCCGTTATCAATAGTTTCCCGTTCACAAGACATTTCATTTCTCGAGACATTTCCTTTCTCGAGACATTTCCTTTCCCACCGTTAGGGCATTTTTTTCCCATTCTCAATACTTTCCCTTCTCGAGACATTTTATTTTTTGCCGTCAGGGAATTTATTTCCCTTTCTCAATACTTTCCCGTTCTTGAGACGTTTCCTTTCTCGAGACATTTCTTTTCCTGCCGTCATGGCATTTCTTTCACGTTCTCAATACTTTCCCGATCTCAAGACATATCCTTTCCCGTTGTCAGGGAATTTCTTTATGTTCTCAATACTTTCCTATTCTCGAGACATTTCCTTTCTTGAGACATTTTCTTTCCCGCCATCAGGGCATTTCTGTCCCTTTCTTAATATTTTCCTGTTCTCAAGACATTTCCTTTCCCGCTGTCAGGATATTTCTTTCCTGTTCTCGAGACTTTGTTTATCACAAATCAAATAAATTTTCTCCCAATTTGTTTTAGAAGCTGATAATGATGTAAAAGAAATAAGCTAATCGAATATGCAAAGAATGAGTTTACCATTTTTATCCTGTTTCCAGTTCTGTACTTGTTGTCGTTCCCATCTCTACTTCCAATCCGTTGCCGTTTTTGTATCCACTTTTGTTGTTTGAGGGCGCGTTTGATTTAGTTCATGGCATTTTTGGGAGGAATTTCTTTGAGTTTTTCTCTCGCTCTCAACGAGAGCACCCAAATGTAAATGATTTTTTTGGTATGGAAAACCCTCTACGAACGAATAATAAAGATAATAATTTAAATAGAGACTGAGAGAATAATGACACTATGATTTACGTGAAAAACTTTTAAAGGGAAAAAATATCACGAGATGACTATAGGTTTTTAAGGATTTACATAGTTGATGATGAAAGAAGAGGGAAAAGGCAATGCCCTTAGTTGCTTAGGTTGCGTCTCTCATTTTTCTCTAGTATATTGGCCTTTATATAGACTTCCAAAAATCCATAAATTGATTATAATAATATAAAAGGAGGCATTCATTATGCCTAGGGGTTACACCCGTTTGAGGGGATCATTCTGCTTGGTGTGAAACCATTTTTCTTTCTCATCTCCCATCTGCCTCGCTCATCCACCAATTAGTCACAGCCACTTGATGATTTCTGGTAGTTTCGAGACAATCAATCACAACCACTTGGTGGCCTGCCAATCCATCTCGTCAGAGTCATTCAACTTACCTAATCAATCACAACCTTTTGACTGTCATGTTCGGATCCCTTTCGTCTGTTCACGCTATTCTTCTTATCATTCGTTTTCTATTTTTTCACAATTCAGTGAGGGCCTTTCCCATCCTGGAGGCGTGGGTCCCTCGTCAACCTTTTTCCTGTTTGACCAGTTTGCTTTTCCTGTTTCTGATGAGGTTTCTCACTTCCGTGCTCTTTTCCCGTTCTTGAGTTCCTTCCCATTTAAAGATCTCGTCCGCATTTTTTTCTTAATTCATGATCTCTTAGTGCCACTTTTGTTTTAGCGTATATCCCCTCACCTTGTCATGTTCATGGTCCACGCGTCTTCTCAGGATTTGTTCTTTATGTACACGTGTCTTGGGTGGTTTTTTCCCTGTTCAGTGCGCGCACACATCCGAGTGCGTTTGAGGATTGGCTCAGAAGATCTCATTGTGGATTTTGAAGTTCGTTGTTCATGGGAATGCATGATCGTTGGTTTGCGAGGACGCTTAATATAGACTATAAGAGGTATATGATTCCTTTCCATGTATGTCTTAGATTTAATATATAAATATATAACGAATCCTGATTGAAAAGAGTTTTTCAATGGAAAAAAATTTTAGAAACCGTTGCGTCGCGTTTATTTTCTTTTAACAGACAAAATTCATATTGTAATACTATAAACAACTATAAACATAAATAAGAAAAATAATGAATCAAATAAACAAACAAAGAACCACACAAAAAGGATAGCATATGATAAAATTTTGACTTGACTCTCTATCGATCTGAAAATGGTTAGACCAATTACCTCCCCAGTGGAGTCGCCAAGATACCGCAACGTGCATAAGACGCGGAGCGACGATTGAAAAATCATTTTTAAAAAAAGAAATTTGGAGTCACCTCCAATCATTTTAAGGCGTGATTGTTCACCCAATTTTCAAATATTTTGGTCTGTGAAAACTCAAAGTTGGTTCGGGAGTCATTTGTGTGTGGGGAAGGTATTAACACTCCACATCACCTATTGTTAAAATGATTACAAAATTCAATCAAATGCTATCCAAATTATACTAGAAAAATAAATAAATAAAAGTGAAAGAAATTTATTTTTGAAATGTCCCATTAGGTATGTCTTGTGTCATAAAAATGAAACAAGATAAATGATTTTTAATGGGTGGTACAAAGACCATTGAAAAATAATTTTTTATTTTTTAAAATCAAAATATTTTGGAGTTATTCTCGGTATCCTAAACAATAACTCCTCACCTCAGTAGTTCGAAAAATTTTGTATCCCAAAAATTTCAAAGTCTGTCATCGGGATTTTAGTAAAAAAAGTTATCATGATAATATGATTTAAATTTACATGTTATTTTATAACCAAAGCATATACATGTTATTACAAGTGAATAGGACATAAATCACATACATATATACATGTTATTATAAATGAATGAGATATAAAATAATATACATATACATGTTGATTTTAGTATTTGAATTACATTATAAATATGAAAATATGACAATGACGCATAAGAAATGAGTAGAACAACAATTTAAAAAAAAACTATAAAAAGAAAAGTTAGAAAGGATAAAAAATATGTAACAATTTTGATGAGAATGTGTTAAGTAAAAATTATGGAGAATTTGAAAAATAAAAAAGGAATGAAAAAAATGTCAAGTGAAATAAAATGACATCAACATGTATTAAGGAAAAACAAAAAATTAAATCAAAAGAAAAAAAAATTAAATCAAAAGAAAAAAAATGGGGTGGGACCAAGCTGCGGCTATGTAGCAGCAGCATTGACAGAGGGGAACAACACAATGTGGGAACAGAGGGTTTCAACCCTCTGTTCCTTCGCAATACCCTTGTTTTAATCTTTTGTTTCTTATATTTTTGATATTATAATATAATTATGGAATTATAAATAAATTGATATTAAATTCTGTATGCATAAATAAATTTGAACTAGGTAAATCTAAAATTTCATTAAATAGTATATATATATATTTAAAAATATATAATTGGTATAATTATACGTTTTATTTTTGATTAAGTAGTCTACTAATTACCATTTCTTTATTCTTTAATAATTGCTATCCAAATATAAAAAAATACGGATGGTAGTTAATTAAACCGAACGTCATGTAAAAACGATGAATAAAATTTCAAAATAAAGTTTTGAAAATTTTTTGGAATTGTTTTGAGATATAATATACCCATTTTCTATTTTGGACTACTTAGTTTACTAATTACCATTCTTTTCTTTCTTCCTTCTTTTCTAATAAAAAAAATAGAAAAAGAATGATCATGGATGATAACGTGTTTAAACAAGTATCACAAAAATTATGAATAAAATTTTAAAATAAAAAAGATATTTTTTTGGGATATAAATATATTCTTTTAATTTTGGATTACTTAGTTTACTAATTACTCTTATTTTATTTTTTCAATCATTACTAATTAAATAGCAAATGAATGATCATAAATAGTAACTAGTTCAAACAAATGTCACTAAAATAGTAACACGATCTACAAAAATTGAAAAGACTTGTGAGAATATTAAAAAAAATTCAAAGCTTAAATATTTGAATAATCTTTATATAGATGTTTAATTCTCTATTTTATGCATTTTTGTGTGTGTGAAATTATCATATGAGACTTTTACAACAAATGCACACTTTCAACCCAATAACATGTTGATTCAGATTGAGTTAATTTGCACCCCTCAAAAGCCTTATTCTCATCTTTATTGATTGAGTTGATGACAAAGATATTTTATTATTAAATTTGTAAGAAAATCAATAATACATAAAAATAAAACTAAAGATTAAGAGTACAAGATGAAGAAGAAGGAACAAACACTTACATACGGTAAAGAAAACAAAGATGATACACTACATGAGAATGTGTGAGAGATGATGAAGAATAATGAATAAAATATAGTGTTAGCCAATGTCCAAGAAATTTAAACTACTTAAAAAGAATGAGAGAAGATAAATAAATGAATAAATATGTAAACTCTCTTTCTCCCTATCTTAGAAATTCTCTCATATTTGTCACACACTCTCTCTAAAAAGATATCATCTTCTTCTCTCTCAAGACCTCTCTTTCTCTCTTTCAAAATGCCCTCCTCTCAAGTGAGGACCTCATCTCTATTTACAGGCAAATATAGAATTACATTTTTTACTTTTAGTCATTTGGCTTATTTTTTATTTTTTAGTCATTGAACAATTTTTCTTATTTTTAGTCCTTGGACTATTTTTTTAAATTATACATATAGTCTTAAACTATTATATGACCAAAAAACAAAGGTGTATATTTGAAGTGTTAGACAGAACAAAATACGATATCTATAACGTGTTCGTAGTTTGGTTTGGTTTAGTTAGTAGCTAAAGTTACAACAAATGCACACTTTCGACCCAATAAAAGGTTGATTCACATTGAGTTAATTTACACCCCTCAAAAGCCTTATCTTCATCCTTATTGATTGAGTTGATGACAAATATATTTTATTATTAAATTTGTAAGAAAATCAATAATACATAAAAATAAAACTAAAGATTAAGGGCACAAGATGAAGAAGAAGGAACAAACACTTACATACGGTAAAGCAAACAAAGATGATACACTACATGAGAATGTATGAGAGATGATGAAGAATAATGAATAAAATATAGTGTTAGCCAATGTGCAAGAATTTTAAACTACTTAAAAAAAAAAGAATGACAGAAGATAAATAGATGAATAAATATGTAAACTCTCTTTCTCCCTATTTTAGAAATTCTCTCATATTTGTCACATACTCTCTCTAAAAAGATATCATCTTCTTCTCTCTCAAAACCTCTCTTTCTCTCTTTCAAAATGCCCTCCTCTCAAGTGAGGACCTCATCTCTATTTACAGGCAAATATAGAATTACATTTTTTACTTTTAGTCATTTGGTTTATTTTTTATTTTTTAGTCATTGAACAATTTTTCTTATTTTTAGTCCTTGGACTATTTTTTTAAATCATACATATAGTCTTAAACTATTATATGACCAAAAAACAAAGGGTGTATATTTAAAGTGTTAGACAGAACAAATACGATATCGATAGCATGTTAGTAGCTAAAGTTACAACAAATGCACACTTTCAACCCAATAAAAGGTTGATTCACATTGAGTTAATTTACACCCCTCAAAAACCTTATCCCCATCTTCATTAATTGAGTTGATGACAAAGATATTTTATTATTAAATTTGTAAGAAAATCAATAATACATAAAAATAAAACTAAAGATTAAGAGTACAAGATGAAGAAGAAGGAACAAACACTTACATACGGTAAAGCAAATAAAGATGATACACTACATGAGAATGTATGAGAGATGATGAAGAATAATGAATAAAATATAGTGTTAGCCAATGTTTAAGAAATTTAAACTACTTAAAAAAAATGAAAGAAGATAAATAGATGAATAAATATGTAAACTCTCTTTCTCCCTATCTTAGAAATTCTCTCATATTTGTCACACACTCTCTCTAAAAAGATATCATCTTCTTCTCTCTCAAGACCTCTCTTTCTCTCTTTCAAAATGCCCTCTTCTCAAGTGAGAACCTCATCTCTATTTACAGGCAAATATAGAATTACATTTTTTACTTTTAGTCATTTGGCTTATTTTTTATTTTTTAGTCATTGAACAATTTTTCTTATTTTTAGTCCTTGGACTATTTTTTTAAATTATACATATAGTCTTAAACTATTATATGACCAAAAAACAAAGGTGTATATTTGAAGTGTTAGACAGAACAAAATACGATATCTATAACATGTTCGTAGTTTGGTTTGGTTTAGTTAGTAGCTAAAGTTACAACAAATGCACACTTTCGACCCAATAAAAGGTTGATTCACATTGAGTTAATTTACACCCCTCAAAAGCCTTATCCTCATCTTCATTAATTGAGTTGACGACAAAGATATTTTATTATTAAATTTGTAAGAAAATCAATAATACATAAAAATAAAACTAAAGCAAATAAAGATGATACACTACATGAGAATGTATGAGAGATGATGAAGAATAATGAATAAAATATAGTGTTAGCCAATGTTTAAGAAATTTAAACTACTTAAAAAAAATGAAAGAAGATAAATAGATGAATAAATATGTAAACTCTCTTTCTCCCTATCTTAGAAATTCTCTCATATTTGTCACACTCTCTCTCTAAAAAGATATCATCTTCTTCTCTCTTAAGACTTCTCTTTCTCTCTTTCAAAATGCCCTCCTCTCATTTTTTACTATTATAGAATTACATTTTTTACTTTTAGTCATTTGGCTTATTTTTTATTTTTTAGTCATTGGACCATTTTTCTTATTTTTAGTTCTTGGACTATTTTTTTAAATCATACATATAGTCTTAAACTATTATATGGCCAAAAAATAAAGTGTGTATATTTAAAGTGTTAGACAGAACAAAATACGATATCTATAGCGTGTTTGTAGTTTGGTTTGGTTTAGTTAGTAGCTAAAGTTTGAACCACACTAAAAATTTCTGTTTGACAATATGGTGAATTGAACTAAGCGAAAGTTTCTGTTCGACAATACCTCGTGGGGGTGTGCACAGTTAGGTTCGGACAGTTAGTAAAGTATTTTTGTAATCGAACTGAATTCACCAGTTACCTAAAATATCAAATCGACCCGAACCGGTGTAACCGAAGAACCGAACTGAATAAAACCTAAGTAATCACTTCAGTTCGATTACTTGTAACCGATTTCGCTACAATTATAAAACTTCCAAAAAATAGTAGAAATAATTAAACTAAAAACATCAACACTCAACATAATTTATATATATTTATATGTGTGTAATTAATAATCATATCTAATTTTTAATAAAAATTGAACCAAAACCTTTGGTTGGGTTCGGTTTGAGGTACTATGGGTGTGCAGAATTTTTAAGAGCCGACCAAACCGAACGGAACCGAATCGGTTCGTTCGGTACTTTTACTACTGTAATTGTAATTGTTTCGGTTAACTTAAATTACCGAACTTTCACTTCGACTATATTTTACGATAAACTTGTAATCGATTCAAACCGATTACAAACCATTTTTAATATAAATATATATATGTAGACATCTAGAAAACAAATTAGTTCAACATAAAATCTAAGGGGGCGTTTGATATCAGTATTCCCCTTGGTAAAGTATTTGGTAAACTTATTTTTCAACACTTTCTCATATTTGTTACATGTATTCTCATTTGTCATGGTAAAGTTATTTAGCCTAGTAAAATAATAATTTCATATTACTTTGCCTATTACTTTCCCACAAAAATTCACTTTACCAAATAACTTTCCCATCTTACAACACACATTTACACATTTTTAAAATAACTTTTACTTTTTGAAATCCCCAAAAAAATATCATTATTTATTTCAATTATTCCTACTTGATTTTTTATATTTATTTTCTTCAAGACCAAAGCCTCACAAAAGTGTCATAAAATAAGAAACTATAAATAATTAATATTTTTATTACACTCTCCAACAACTTTATCAAACTTTCCCAACAATTTTACCCAAGTTTCCTACATACCAAACAAGAGAATTATACTTTTCCAGCAACTTTTTCACTTAATCATGGATTACCAAACATAGTAATCTTAATATCTTATTCTAACTTTACCACTTAAACTTGCACAACAACTTAATTTTTCAGCATTCTTATTTAACTCGTACCAAACGTCCCTTAAGATCTTTATTGAATACATTACAAGACAAAACATGACAAATTAAACTTAAAATCTACAAGTACAAACCCTACATGAGTAAAAATCTGTAGTTACAAGACAAATGAGGACAAATTAAACTTAAAATTTGTAGTTACAAAACCTTAGTTAGTATAAAGCAGCCTTAAAGTCTGTAATTGCAAATCCTAGTTAGAATAGATTACCTTAAAAGTTAAAAAGTCTTTAATTTGAGTGTGTCACTGAGACTGTGAAAGAGAAAAAGAACTGAGAGATCAAAGAGAGCTGGTGAGAGGTGGAAGCGACATAAAACTCGAGAGATGTAGACAACAAAACTCGAGAGAGACAAAGAGACATCGAGAGAGATAGAAAGAGCTCGTGAAAACATAGAAAGCTCGTGAGAGACGGAGACGACACATACAAAATATTGGAGATGAGTCAGGCGATAGAGATGAGGAGGATATCTCGCCACTCAGGGAGAGAAGGGAGGGGGAAGACAACCTGAAATGAAAATGAAAAAAACCCTAACACTTAATATGTATAAACTAAGTAGCACCGTGATGAGGAATGATGGATTGTCTAAACATGTATAAAAAATTTACATAATTTAGTATAATTTCAGTTTGGTTCAAAATTGGATGAAATGTTGATAAAACCAAAACTTTGGCTTTGCACTAAGCCAAAGCAAACAGAACCACAAACACCTATAGGACCGATCAAACAATTATGTACAATTTTGAATACCTTTAAAACTTAAGTTACAATTCTAGTCTACTGATAAAGTTATACTTTTAACTCAGATTTAGCTCATTCTCCATTTATTTATATTCTCCTCAACCTAATTCTATTTTACTATTTGGAGTTGTTTCGCTGAACTTATCTAGAATTATGATCCTTTTGTAATTTCTCATAATTGAATTATCACTTTTATTTAGAATAATTGTTAACTTAAGTAGCAATTCTAATTTAAAAATCATAATTAACATATGTCAATCATATTTTATCATCAATTCAATTATCATAATCGTTATAAATTTTAATGTCAAGCTGACCCAATATCCAAATGATTTGTCTTTATATCGTTCATGCCATCACCATGACTAACTAATAAAAGAAAGGATGACCGATCAAACAAACATGTTGAGGAATCAAATTTGTCAATTATAATATTTAATTACAATACCCCTATATTTAACAATTTTTGTTTTGGAATTAATTACACAAGTTGCGGAAAATATGTAGAATAATATGGAACGGTGAGTATAAATCTATGGTCTGGCTAGTATTCAACAACTTCTGAGTTTTCAATACCACTGAATATTAGTTTTTCCTATGAACACATTTTCACATGTATTAAAATTAAGGGTTAAATGCATATCTATAAACTTTCTGTGTTTTATAATTTACAATATACACTTTAAAATAAGTAATTATAGTCCTCTCACTTTCTTTCCTAGCAAAATTAGTCAATTTTTAGATCAACTTACGACTGATGATTTCAAGCTAAATCGTGTTTCTTCGCATGGGTTCATGAAGTAAAATTAGGTGCGTAACGTATGATCATTCTACTAATCTTTTAACGACTGCTTAAAAAAAGAACTAATGAGACGACGTTTTCAAGGTTAAGATACTATAGTGTCATTTTTAATGTTTTGAGATCAACGTAAAAATCGACACAAAGTTCAAAGGCATATGATTTTTACCATATTTTGTTGTTTTTTATACTACTCATTTTCTTACTACTAATATTTTTTGTAAAAGAGTGAAAGGGTGTCAACTGTCAACTTATTTGGGATTTTCATTTTCTTTAATATTACAAAATAAAGTAGTTATTTTCCAGATTTTGATACATGGCCTAGCCTATCATATCAAATCTTGTGAATTATCTTAGTACCAAGAAGTGCAATAGGTGTATTACAATAGGCTTTCTTGTGTGAAACATGAAAAGAAGATGGAATGGGGAGCCCATTGTTAATGAGCTCTTTGAACAGGACCTCCCGAGGCTTTGTCCTGAATTAAAAAGTGAGACTCATCAAAGAAGAATGTACATTTGTTATCTTTGTAGCACTAATAAATATAAAAAAGATTTGCAGATAGATTAAGAACACAAAAAACAGTATGTATATCAAAAGAATGAGAGAGAGACGATAAAGAACCTAAACCAGAGTGAGATATTGGGAGGGCTTGACCATTTCTAATAGCCACACTATCTTCACCAGTAAACTTATTGGGAGAGAAGATATTGCTTAACTCACTGGTAAGTACGTGTTGCAGCCAGTGTCGATTAACCAAATATGAGAATCGAGATTGGAAGTTGAGGAGGTCATGGTTGCCATAGCAGCCAAGGTAGCAGGGGGGGTTCTTACCTTGGTATGAATAATTCATACAGTGATAATAATCAATAGCCGAATGGCCATGTTTCTGGCGAATTGGATAGTGAATCTGGGAAAACTGAGCAGAGCTGAGTTCTTGAGAACTAGAAGAGAAGGGAATACTTCCTCGAAAAAAATAATGTTCAGGTTGGGATGGAGGGGTTCCGAGAATTGGAAGATAAAGGGCCAGATTTGTTAAATTTACCTCTTCCATTGTTAGGTCTGCCATTGTTGAATCTGCCCCCGTGGTTGTTCCCTCAAAAATTCCTTCCACGATTGTTGCCTCGAAAGAAAGTTGAACTCTGGGTTGCAACCAGAGCAGTGAATGGAGTTCCTATCGTAATGCATGACTACTTAACAGGGGGCTTCGCTGCAAATACTAGAGGATTACTCGTTAATGGTTGATCAAGTTTGATAGATTCTCCCTCTGAAACAAGAAGTTCTGGTCCTGGGGGGATAATATCAACCACTTGACGTCCATCCGAAGAGTTGGTGAATCAGAAATTTTTAATTAGGAACAAAAGATTTTTTTATGGAATATACATATCAATATTCATGGATCATACCTTTTATTTCACTTCCAGTTCCTATGTTAATAGGAGAGGGACTTCTACTTTTTTCGACGTCAACAAAAAACCTTCGACGTATGTGGTCTTTTCCTAGTGTTTTATTGTTATTTTTGTTGGGCTTCCAAGAACTTTTCTTCTATTTTCAAGAGAACATAGAGCTCCTCTAAGGACATTGGTTCAGCACGAGCATGAATAGATGTTCTTACCATATTGTATTCACTGGGTAATACGTTGAGTGTGTAATTAACACATCCTCGTCCTCGATCAGAACAGAGACAACAACTAATTTATCTTTAAGCTCATTGATTCTATGAATATAAGCATGAAGATTTTCAGTGAGTTTCTCAGAAACAGACTAAATACTAGGTTTAAATTGAAGAATGTTGGACCGAGAGATGGAGGAGTAGCGTCTTTCGATCGAATTACAGACTTCTCTTAAGGTCTTGCAACCCATGACGTCGAAAAGAGCCGTAGGGAAAAGAGTGGCATTGATGAGCATGACAAGGGCATGATCTTGAGCCATCCAAAGGTCAAAAGTATGGTTGAGATTAGGGGTGAGTTTGCCCTTTTCATTGGCCATAAACATGTTTGGGCAAGAAATTGAACCGTCAATGTATCCATAGACGAGATGAGCTTCAAGAATGGAGGTGATTTGGTACTTCCAGAGGATACAATTTAAGGAATCCATGCGAATTAAGATCAAATTGCAGATATTTGATAGGAGAAAATGGGGGATTGAAGCTGTGAGTCAACTCCATTAACGGGGCAATACGAGTGGTGTTATGAGAGAAGGATGAAGACGTGATGGTGGTAGTATTCGAAGAAGAGGAAGTATCACTAGCCATAGACATTGGTCTTTGAGAGCTGTGATACCATAAAAACAGAGAAGAAAAAAGAAGAAAAAGAGAGGCTCTGATGAAGAGGAGAAGAGATAAAGAAAAATACTAATTGCTCATTAAACCTTAACTCACCAAAATACAAGGAATATATAACACGTTAACGACATTTTTACAAAATAACTGCCACTAACAAACTAAACAAAGCCAAATAATTAATTACACTTTACAAAGGCTATATTTTGAAAATTAAAAAGATAATTAATAAAAATAAAATTCATTCATACTTTTAATTCCTCTACACATTCAAAAAACTTTAAACAATAAAAATGTAATCATTTATATTTTTCTTTTCTTTATCTAATAATTTTCAAAATTCAAATTTTACCTAAAAAAGTTATATGAAAAAAGCAGTCGCGGATTTATACCCTGCCCGAGGAGTGTCCCCCCCCCCCCCCCCCCC